>VDFB02288250.1:0-11543 GCA_007258455.2 Sequoia sempervirens | reverse complement strand
TTGATTTTGTTTTAAAGATTTGTTGCTTCAATTTTGATTTTATGATTGAAGTTTTCTTTTGCTGACTGGTGTGCTTGTTTTGGTTTGCGTTGCCAAAGGATGAAGGTGATGATCAGTTTATTATGGATGATTGATTATTTCGAATGAAAGCCAAATCCGATTCGGGGTGGATTTTTCAAATATTTGATGTTTTGACATTTTTAAGCGTTTTGAGGTCGCTTGATCTTTGATGTTTTCAAATGTTTCGGATTTTGTGTTTTTTAAATGTTTCGGATTCTTTTACAAGTTTTTGAATGTTTTGACGTTGATAAGCTTTTGAATGTTTTTGGATTTTGATGTCTCGGGGGCTGATCAAAGATTAGCCTTGCCTATGTTTAAGCTCAGAGACGACGTAGTTCAGATTTCAATGTTTTTGATGTTTTTTTCTTTTTGAGTGTTTTTGGATTTTTCGCATGATTTTGACGATTTCGATATGGATGTGTGTGATGATATCAGTTCTTTATTTGGGATTTTGTTGAAGACCAAGCTAAGGTGGATTGATCAGATCGATGGATTGATGATGATGATAACATTGTTGAGGATACACAACAATGCAATGATAGTGTTATGCAACACAAGGATTTGATGGGATTGATGATGATAACATTGTTGAGGATACACAACAATGCAAGGACTAGATTGATCAAGATTGATAATGATAACATTGTTGAGGATACACGACAATGCAAGGATAGTGTTAAGCAACACAAGGATATCCCGAGATGATGATTTTTTGATTGGATTTGATTGATCATGTTTGATGAAGATTGGTTTCGAACAAAAGATGTTTGGATGATTTGATGTGACGTTTGACGTGCAGCTTAGATGCAACTGATATCGATTGTTTGGATAGATGTTCGATAAAAGATGAAGACTGATAAGGACATGTTTTTGTCAAAAAAATGCCATGGGCTAGTGACTTGGAATTTTTTCTCACAAGTGTTTTGACCCATTTGGTTTCACGTTTGCCAATGTTCGGATCGCCACATAAGTCGGAGGACATAGATCAAGTTTTATTCCTGAAGCAAGATGTAAATATCTAGCCCTAGTGTCTAGCAATGTATGAAATGCAATGGGTGGATGCTCAGATAAGTGTATGGATGGATGGATATGGTAAGCACGCAAAGTATGCCAAGGATTTATCTTGCGATAAGATAAGGTGCTCAAATAACAAATGCTCATTTGGATAATGCTTCATGGCTCAGATAACATAGGATAGGATAGGATCAATGAAAATGACCCATGTCAAGATGTTTACCATAAGCAAGCATAAAGTGTGCTCCAAAATTTCATCAAGATCAAGATAACTTGCATGATGGACGCAGATGGATAAAAATGGATTGGATCAATCGTTTATGGATGAATGGATTTATTATTGATAAGATGGATGGAATGCTCATTTATTATGGATGGACAGAGATGAGATGCTTTCTATCCTAACCGGGCGACGATGTCTCCCGATTCTACCACATGACGCCATTTGCCGCTTTTCATCATGGTCTTGCCCGTACCAACAGAGTGGTTTTCACTCAGAGGACCATTTTTTATCTCATCGCTTTCAACTCTTTTCTAATTTTTGATTTTTCTTTTTTGCTTTTTTGATTTTTTTTGATTTTCTTCCTCAAAGATTTATGTCAACCACCGGGTGGTGTTGACGTGATTCCCTCGTCATGACGCAATAACGATATCCCGCTTTGAAGAAGTCGTGCTTTGCCAAGATACCGCAGCACTTGAATACAATTTCGGGATTCTTGGGATCCCGGCTATCGATAACACTGGAGTTTAACTTATCTTTGTGCGCGACATCGCGGATAGATTGCCTCAATCCTTGTGGCGATGAAGGAAGCCGTTGCCAATACACAATGTAAGAATTGAATATTATGCATGGAGGCGGATGAGTGTGCTTAGGGGATAAGAGATGGATTGGTTGATAGTTTGGAACCTTGACTCTCCAAACTTGGGAAGATGAGCAATGATGCGGCGGATACCAAAGTGTGTGTGGAATTAGGACCAACCGCTTGATGTACCTTGTACATTTCTTTGAAAATCCTGCTTTTTCTTTTGTGGACATCTTTGATGGGTACTTGTCCCTCTTTTAGTTTTCCCCACAGTTTCTTTGACTGATGGAGTTTGATAGGGATGATCTTTCTTTGTATTTTTTGGTATCCATATGTATTTGATTTGTCCATTATTCTTCTCAGTTTCTTTTGATTTGATAACGTTCTTCGTACTTTGATTTAACACTTTCCTTTGGTGTTGGTCCCAATTCGTGGATGGGATGATAGGTGGATGAAGATTCATGGTGTGGCTGGTTGTAGTATTGGCAATGGTTTCATCATAAGAACTCTTTGTGCTCCCTATGTTGACATTTGCACAAGATGAATTTGCCCCCAGTATGGTGGTAGTAGTACCTTCATGCTTTGATTCTGCTCATTTTGAGATATCTTGTTTAATAAACATGCTCTGACAAATGACCATTGTAGATGACATTGTTTCAATTCGCCACTCTGCTAACTCTGGATGTTCTATCTGACTTGTTTCCTTGGGCGGATAATGATGGATATCTTTATTCATGATGTCCTCAATCTGAGTTTGGGACATATTTGATCTTGATGTTGACAAATCCATTTGATTGTAGGAGTTAAGAATCTGCTCTTTTTGTACAATAATGTCAGGAATAAAGGGATCCTGTTCTGAATAACGATCATCTATGTTTCCATCCAAAGAAAGCATCTCATGGGTAGATGGAGGAGTATGGATATGATCATCTTGCATAGATAGGAGAGTGTCCATCAGATTATTGTAGTATCTTGAAGATACAAATTCTTGATCTTGATTAATCTCGGAGTTGCTTTCGACATGCTTTGGATCAAGTTCTTGACATGGGGCAGCTTCAAAGGATAGATTTCTTACAAAGGACTTTTGGATGTTGACCTTACGCATGGTCAAGTTCAAGGTTCCTTCAGCATTTGTAACCATAAGGTCAAAGGGGATCAACATGTTTTGAAAATGACCATTGCTAGACCTTAGTGAAAGATTTTGATCTTGCTTTGGAATAACTTCTTGAGATATGTCCTCTAACTCGTAAGGCGATGTAGAGACATTTTCAACATGATCATAGGTGAAATGATTGTGCATTATGTCAATTGGATCAAATAATCCTAACACTCCTTGAAAGAGATCACTAAAAAGTGGCTCTTGATGTATGGTAAGTTGATCATCGGATTGTGTAGATACATCCTCAATGTGCTCCTTGATGGAGAGGTTTTGATCATTGTTTTCGACAATTACGGTGGAGAGATTGTGAATGTCTTTGACCATAGAGTCAAGTAATGTTGATATTTCTTGAATTGGCTCATTGTTAGGTATCATTGGTGGATTTTGATCACGATTGAAAAGTGACTCTTGACCTATGTTTATTTGATCTTTGGATGAGATAGAAACATTTCCAATGTGCTCTTTGATGGATTGATCTTGATCCTTTTTCTCAATAGTTGTCATCTTTTGTGTTTGTGCTTGTGTTGGTTGGGTAGCTTGAGAGGCTTGGGCAATTTGAGAGGATTGTTTCACTTGTTGAGCTTGTGTTGCTTGTTGCATGGCTAGATATTGTTGGAATCCCTTTTGAAAAGTAGCTTGTAATGTCGCGTTGTATTGGTTTGATGTGGTGGAAGTTGGTGGTGGTGGGGGTGGTGGTGGATTTAGAATCATGTTGGATGTAGTGACAAGTTTTTGAGATATGCTCGGAGTGATCATGGTAGTGAGGGGTTGAGATGTGATGGGTGTGATAGTGGTGTTTGGAATGATTAAAGGGATAGTGATGGTTGGAATGACCGAGGTGATAGGTCCTTGGGAGACCATATTTTGATTTGGGATCAATGTTGTTTGATTAGATACCATCCATTGGTGTGATGTCGATGGTATATTCGAAGGATTTGACATGATGGTTTGATTGACATTAGGTGGATTGATTTGGGTGGCATGATTGGTGTTAGGTAAAGGGGGAAGCCCTAAACCAATGAATGATGTTGATATGGGTGGTGGAGATTTCCCTTGGTGCAATGCCTCAACTATTTTGGAAATTTTTGCAATTTGATCTCGCCAAATTTGTTCTTGATTTTGATCTTGACTCACTTAAGATAGTTGATTTAGCTTTTGTTTAAGCGGATTTGGGATGCCTACTTGCGGTTTTTGAATGGGATTATGGGAAAATTGACTTTGGATAATGTTCTGATTTGGGATGATGTTCAAATTTGGCATGATAGGATGAACATTGTTGGTATTGGGAATCATTTTTCCAAAGTTTTCCAAGTTAGGATTCATGTTTCGAAAACTTGCACTTGGTACATCCACATTTGGTTTGTAGGGATTTGGTGGAATGACGTTGTTCATTTGAAGGCTCATGGATTGATTGTTCGGTTGGTGGATTTGTCGGTTTGGACTTAGATCTATCATTGGGAAATGTGTTCCAAACATTGACTTGGGCATACTCACACTTGTTGTATCATTGACCTTTGTCGAAGGTAATGATCCCATGCGTGGACTTTGATAATTGATAGGAAATGCAAGGCTTTGAGGATTCAATTGATTTGGATTACTCAAGATGTATGGATCAAGTTTGTATTCCATGTTCCTCTTGTGTTATGACCTTGTTGCGAAAGTGACCTCTAAGGTTCTTAGGACCAATGATGAGATGAAGGACGAAAGGTGTAAATGATATGAATGATGAACGTTTAGGGACTTTGTATCAATGCCAGACTTAGGGATTTTGATTTCGATTGGTTGATTTGGATGATGAACCTGTAAACCCTAAGATGTTGGATGTGATCTTAGGATGAACTTTTTCAAAGGATGGTTGATAATTTAACTAAGCGTGCGTAGAAGGATTCATCCAGACACACCTAGCTAAACAAGTGATTTTAGGGATGTACCCAAGTCTAGGTAATGATGTTTCCAAAGCTCTAAAGTTGTTTGGATGGATGAATTTTGATAAATGTTTGGATGGATGAAGTGTTTGATTTTGATCCTTAGAGACTTAGAGAGACTTTTTTTAATAGGCCAAGGTATTGAAGAACACACTTTTCTCTAAGAGCAATCAAAAGACCACTATGACCAAAAGATATCAAGCACATGTGTGGGGTCTAATTCGTTATCTTTGCTTAATGAGTACTTTTTACCATAAAAACACTCTTTGATTAAAGTTTCAAACTAAGATGAGCAATGTCTTAATTTCCTTAAACCCCACAAGATATTTTATGTGGAAATTCAATGAACTTAAGGCAAGGGTTTTCCTATTGTTTACTCAAGAAGACAAATTGAGGTATAATCCAATGCCTAGGAACCTCTACGAACGTGAATCCATAGGGAAAGTAGTAACATATGGATTGAGTCAATGATATTTGTCTTCAAGAGGGTTTGAAATTTTGAGAATCATGTTGAATGTTTGTTTGCAAAATGTTTTCAAATACAACACTGTGTTTTCAAACAAAGAATAATTACAAGCCCTATGGATGTGTAAGACAATATTTGTTGGATTCCCACTTGGACAAGTCCAGCTACGCTTATCTCTAGCTGATGGTTAGATGCTTGACCCCACTAGTTTCCACTTCATTAACGCCAATCGGGCAGCCAAGCATCAACACCCACGAAACTCCCATGGCATGCTTTCCATTCTTACTAGAAGACCTTCCGCTAAGAGTGTGGGTGGCTTCTTTAGGAATGACCGTTCTTGCACCCAACAAATAGATTAAGTGATTTTGGAAAATTCTAGCACATGGGTTCTAGTAAGGACTTTCCGCTCATGGAGATTGACCCATACACGGCAGAGTCCCCTTCGATCCATCTTTCGAGCCAACCGCTGATTATGCATTTAACCAAAACCCTCATTTATCCTGAAGCTAGAAATAAGACTTGACTTTAAAGCTCGATGGAGTCCCTTGCGAGTAATTTTTCCCAAGGCAGTTCTCTAAGATAAACAAAAGTGAGTAAAGACAATTAATCAGAATCCTCGACATCGACATCTTTGATGGCACAAAGAAAGAGAATCGTAATGCCAGTACCCCTTTACCACACCGCAAGACAAGATGTTCAATTTTAAGCCCAAATCAAGTGTTTCAAAGCAATAAAATGTATTTTGATCGCTTTCTTGCACTTCTAGATCGCATCGGCTTAGCAGGGAGAGGATACGCGACTCAAAAGACAAAAATCACACAATTCAAGCACTTATTCATTTTATAGCCAGCAATTGTGAATTCGCTTTTAATCACCAAAATGAAGTGTGAGTTTTGATTGTTCAATTCTTAACCTCAAACAAAATCTAGTGAGTTTGTCCTAAGGTTCGTTTTAAGCCCTTTGCAATGAAAATCAAATTGTTCGTTTTAGACCCAAATGAAAATTAGTGTTCTAAAATGAAAAGATAAACAACTTCGTGAAGTAGTGTTGATCAAACACTTAAAGTGTTAAAAAACACATTGTGTTTTCAAAAAAAAAAAATTCCCCTCTTTCGTTTTCGTTTGATAGCCTCCTTCTTGTTGATTTTTCGCTTTCCTTGTACCTGTTCCATCAAAAAGACAAATCATGTGAGATTTAAAACATTAAATGTCTTTTGATTATTAACTCTAAACAATAGCATGATATTAATTGAAAGAAAACCAATGATAATAAAAGAGAGATTTAAAAGTGACTTTTTGCTTTGATAGTAATGTCATTGAAAAAATATCACACTTGTTAGATCCATTTCTTCACTTATCCTAGTCCACATCATCAAAGGTATCGGGCCAATGAGTCAGTTAAAAGGCATCATCATAATTTTCAAAGTTTAAGCATGGTCATAATGATGAAAATGATTCATAGTATAATGCCAATGAACTATATCAATGGGTCAAATCTTTCAAAAGTATTCTCCTTATTTTCAAATGTTGACTATCAATCATAAAGAGTATGTCTTTCAAAGGCACCCTCCCTATTCTAAATGTTGGCTATCATAAAAATCACAATGAACATTCATGCTTAAGTGTGCAACTCTACAACATAATTAAATCAATATCCATGATTTGACCTTAGGAAAGATCTACTCATATCGCAGTTATGAAAGCTATGCTGCAGCTCGCCAAATTGGAGAAAAAAGTTAATACCAGTGAGGGAGAGTTTGGTGTAGCAGAAACCATTGGCAATGAGGAAAGAAACAACATATATAAATATATTAATCATAGATAAACGCATAAAATCTGTCACCATTCACAACAGTGAACACCCAATACTCAGTCGTATAAAACACTGTCGTAGTCACAACATTCAAGGTTCTTTAGAGCGCATCTACCAGCCTTTACTTCAACGTGGAACACATCCAACTACCATGACGTCCCTACTACTATAAATCAGTAAGTGTAAGGTCAGAAGATATGCGCAGAAAAAAGTGAAAGGCATAATGAAACTTCAAGTAAATGTGATTGAGTATAAGATAATGGAGTTTAGCGATCCTCAAAGGGAGAACTTAAATTAATATGGCCTTCGGTTCGGTCACGACAATGCATATAGGCAACTTTTAGCGAATACAGCGGCGGGATGCATCATAACTCCTGCTGCTTCCCGCGTTCCACCACGCCAATCCCAAAATGGGCGCTTGAAACAAAGTAAGCTTAAATGGTATAAAGTGCCAGGTGCTGTCGGTTCTGACACTACATTGCTTTGTGGGAATATGCATAAGATGTGGTATACGAACGAGGCCGTGGCAGCATAGACAAGGCATGCGAACTGCCCAGCGGTATTGAAATGTGGAAGCATAGACAGGGCATGTGAATTGCTTGACAATGCGCCTCAGAGAGATGGAGTATAATGCTAAAATACGCTGATTTTCTAGTACGAGCCTTGCGTGGGTGAGAATTGCTCGCTAGACAATGCTCACGGGGCTGCAGTCAATCATCTGATCAATTTGACTGATGCCATAATTGCCTCTGGAGATGATGATGGGATCATTAAGGTTTTGGATACTCGGCAGAATTCTTGTTATAACAAAGTCAAGGCTCATGAAGACTATATTTCAGATATGGAATTTGTTCCCTATACCCAGTAGCTATTTGTGACAAGTGGCGATGGAAGGCTTTCTATTTTTAGTATCTGCATGCTCTAATTTTTTCAAAAGATGAACTACTTTCAGTGGTCTTGATGAAGCAGGGGAAGAAGGTGTTATGTGGTTCTCAAGAGACAATGCTTCTCCTCTATTCATGGGGTTAGTTTAAAAGTACGACCACAATAGCTTTTTGAAGTTTACGCCTTCCTCATCATTCATATCATGATGAAATGAGAATTCACAAACAAAATAAAGAATGATCTAAAATTACGGAATGAGGTGATCCCTCAAACACGCACAGTCATGAAAAGATTCACAGGCCTTGCTGCAAGAATGTCCACACATTATAAGATAACACTTTTTCATTCATTGCATCTGTATTCTTCTACTTTCATAACAAAAAACTCATAAGATAAAAAAAAAAACACGAGAACTCCTTATTGTGCACCAAATCACTGCTAAGAAAACAAAAACTTGAAATTTTAGATCACACAAAATTCTGCCCTCCTTCTAGCGCCATTTTGTGGACATCAAATCTGCAAATGGTCAGAAATCTTAACATAATAACATCATGCTTTAGTAATTTCAAACAAATTAAATTTAATATCCCTATGAAATACTTAACCATGTTAGAATATGCAAAACTAAATAGAATAAGAATAATTGATTGCAAGCATACACAAACATGATCAAAACCTTATTCCATAGTGGATTGGTGTCACATGTGCTAGTGACCCTTTCCCAATACTTGATTAATAGCTAAAATGATGAAATGCAAATGCAGATGATGAGCAAGATGACCTCTCAAATTAAGAGAGTAACCTTGCATAAAAGTTGTGGAGGATTTTCTTGAGGATGATGCCTCTATTTAAGGATTTTCAAAATGCTAAGTGTTGAAAATGGACCAATGTGGGACAACGATCAAGCTAATAAGATAAGGCCACTTGTCAAGTGATGATTGGTTGATGTATGTGCAAGATTTGGGAAGAGTTCCCATGAGAGGGGAAAATTTGAATTCAAATTTTCCAACAAATGTTGAGCTTGACTCTTTGAAGGGACATGTAAGAGGGCATGTAAGGCCTCATAAATGCCTCCTCGCTATGTACATGTCCACTTGGGGGGAAATTCAAACTTGGAGAATATTCTTCCTTTATGCCAAGTTGAAAATAAATAATTTTGGTAAATCAACTAAATGCAATTTCATGTGCAAGTGGCCAAATCTAGAGAATGCAAGTGGGATGAGATTAGCATTAGATTTAATCAGGATTAATTAGCTAGGATGATGATTAGGCTGATTTGACCAATTTAACTTGATTTAGGGATTTAAATCAAATCAAAGGGAGATGAATGATGATCTGAGATTTAATTAAATAAATGATTGATTTATTTAATCAAAGAGATGATGATGGGATCAAGTTTGATTTATTTGATTTAAGTTGATGAATTTACCCTGATGAATGGATGAGTGTGATTTTGATCAAATGCATAATGCTAATTTTGCGTGTCTACAAAGAACTTTGTTACCGCTATTTGGGGATTTCTAAAAAGTCACTAAATTTGAAAATCAAATGAACTCAAGTTGGTTCAGCATTTCAAGCACGAACAATACTGCGGTTTATTTTTCCAAAAAATATTTCTGGCCGCAAAGAGCTTTAGAGGTTTTCTGCTGTCTAAATGTATTCAAGCTTACAGTCAATAGTCAAGTCTTTCATAATATAGTACTATCAAGTTGAAATCAAGACCAAAATGGTCCTACTTCACGACTTTCTAAAAACACTTGACACAGAAATGCATCAAGTGAAGCCCATAGTCAAGTTGGATGCCTTGGAAGGCGTAGATGACATCATCGTTCAATGGATAGCCAAACACGGAAGGTAGTCATTCCAAACACAGAGCCGCAACCAGTTACTACCACACTACCTTCCACATTCCATGGCAACAAGGTTGGATGACACAACTGCAAAGAAGATCGAATATCAAAAGTAGATTATGAGAGGTAGAAAAAGTCAACAACTAGCTAGTGGAATTGTTGACTAGATGAGATGAGGTGTCAAACACCTAGTTACGACATCCTGCCCTCCAAAATAGCATTAATGAAAAATAGGAATTAACTTGATGCCCCTTTCCAAGTTAACTCACTGTCCCACAAATCATGCATGTCAGATCCCACAAATTATGGAAGTCTATTTTGACTTCCACTAATTATAGATGTCTATCTTAGATCTCCACTAATTGTGGATTTCTATTTTGGAGGCACATTTTGTAATTGAAGTTCACTTTTAGTTTAGTTTTAGTTAGCTGAAGTAGATTTCCAGTTAACTGCTTGCTCACCTAATTTTACACATAGGAATAAATCTTGCAGATTAGCAAGAACTAATCGTTAACTCAAGGAGATTTTAGGGTTGCCTACTCCTTTGAGTTTCTATAAATAAGAGCCTTTGCTCATTATTTTGTAACCTTTATTTACTAGGCAAAATTGTTGTGCCATTGTGTCAACAAGCTTGCAAGTCTATATTTGTTCACTCTTGGATGAGAGTTGTTTGGTTTTGATAAGCAACTGTGTATGATTTTGTACCTTTGCTGTCCCAAACCTTTGTAATTCGTTGAGAAAGTTTGAAGATATAAATCAAAAGGCAACATGCAATTTTATTTGAAGATTTGAGTTCTTTTCAATGTCATGTTCTTATAGTCTATTGCTTCAATCTCTCCCACTTGATAGGTGTCGTCACCTCCTCAGGAATCTTGTTAGCCAAATCATCATCCTTTATTGTTTCTAGTGAGTTGATCCCCGCCTATACCTCGAAAAAGGGTTCCTCCTCCTTGGAAAGTCTGAGATTCATCTTACCGTAAGAGTGATTGCTTGCATAAATCCTTATTCCAGCATAAGTCTAAGAGTCCAGAGCCTTGGGTGCATTCTTAAAGACAGTCATACCAAGCGATCCAACCAATCTATTCCCACTCTTATGCCCTTATGCTATGTTTACCTTAAGGAGATAGGATATATTAAAAGCTAGTTTAGTTGTAGCTAAGATCTGCATAAACCAGAGAAAACCTTAGTTGTAGCGCATTGTGTTTATGCACCCTTGTGTCCTACCCGCTGACTAAAAAAGATAGAAACATTTAAGTTCGTTTTACTTTTATGCAAACATCAGCAAACAAGAGGGAGCATCCCCTCCATAATTTGAAGAGCAGTCATCACGCTCTGTGCATAGTTGTTCGTTTCCAATAAGCACTCCAGAGGTGCTAATTGAAACATCAATAGTTTTTTGGCGTCCACCGTGGGGAAACAGGGCATAAAACTTCAAGAAAAGTTATCGCTTTGATGTCAAGAGAATGATTCTCTAGCATTTGATTGCATGATCCATACAAGAAGTAATGGATGGTAACAACAATAATGTTGTCAACGGTGATAGAAAGAGAAGGCATCCACCTTCATTAC
>VDFB02288249.1:0-105831 GCA_007258455.2 Sequoia sempervirens | reverse complement strand
TGTTGATATATATTTTTTAATTGTTTAACATGCAATTTCCATATCATTGCTCACATGGATCCAATGTTCAATTTAGAGGATTTTATGCCCAATCAAGAAATTCCTATAGATCCTATACATCCCAATCCACCACATAAACAAAACCCTAGCACACCTCCACATTCTCCCACCGCCAACCCCCCACCCTCCATTTGATGAAGATCAATTAAGAGAGAATATCCGAGCAAACCTCATTTTCATTCAAGGAAATATAGATCACATAAAAAATGAGCCTAGAGTCTCTACCCATCTCGCACGATTTTCATCTACGATGCAAACTATTGTTGATTCTATTTGATCTATTGATGTGGACCTAGTTAGGTTCCAGCAATGGAGAGAAGAGAGGAGACAACTCTATGCAGATGGATTGTCATATAAAGAAATCAATGACCTGAAAATTACCAAACAAGCCATGTGCCAATATTTTATTAACCCCCAAACAAACCAACCCATTCCACCCACGAAAAAATGAATTTCAATTTTATGGTGTAGGCACCCACAAATAGTTGCACATTTTTGGGATAGATGGTGGATGGTGTTTGATAGGCCACCACATGGAAATAATGAGGTGCCCTTATACTTTTTGAGAAAGTTATGGGTTGAGTTTGAGTTGGGTAAACAACCCAACTATTTTGATATGAGGTCATTTCAGGGAGTTGGGCATGGCATGCCCCGACATAGACTAGGAGCACGTGTCAATCCTCAGCGATGTGCTCCAATTGCTCCTATTGTTCCTCTTCCTTCTCCTAGTGTTCCCGTTGCATTTCAGCAACAGACCATGTTATCGACATTAGGAGAATTGAGTTCACTTTCAGGACATCTCACTTAGCAGACTACACATGCGGCCACTGAAGTGGCCAATAGAGAGCATGGAGGTTGGGGATATAGGGATACTCAGACATCCACTTTAGGCGACACACATGCATCTGGGACAGGGTCATACCTGAATTTACTATATTCTGAGGATCGTCCTACACAAGTATGTTCATCTTTTGAACTTAAATTTAATTCAAGTTTGAAATATGAAAAATTCATGTAAATAATAACATCAAATTATATATATAATATATTATTAATTCAATAAGTGTTTGGTGTAGACGCATGATCACGTGATGCCTAAAACTCAATATGATCATCATGTGCATATGTCGAGTGTTGTAGATCTGGGCTCAACTTTTGGACAGGTACTTGAACCAATATATATTAAATAATTTGTGTGGATATATATCTAATTTAATTTGAATTTGTACACATGTGTGAATTGATATATTATATCTAGATGCGGGGAGGTCATACAATACCTAGTACTGACCAACCACAAGTTACAATGGTGAGCGCTCCTGAGACATCATCAGCTCAGGTGTGTGCTTTCAAAATTTTGTTAAGTTTAAATTAAATAGGCATCATAGATCTAATTTAATTGTTTCATTTACATACACATGTGTCAATGATCTATACGAACTATTGTACATCTATATGCAGGAATTTCATGAGATACCCATGGCGGGCCGTGCACCTGAGACATCATTGGAATTTATGCATGGGTAATCTTAGGTGCGTGATCATGAGGTCATATCATTCAAGGTTGTAAAATTTACTTTAAATCTCCTATACAATTTTTATGGACCTTTTAAATATATATATATATATATATATATATATATATTCTCGGTTTTCACATATTGTTTGCTTTATATGAATATGCATGATATAGTATATCATGCATTTGCATCTTCGCAAGTGACAGTTATGCTACCCATTGAAGAAAATGTGCCAGTTACAGATTCACATGATCATATGGTAATTTATGCATACTAGAAATCATTTTTACTATATTTACTAGATATTTAATTAAATTTATTTTTATCTAAAAGTTTATATTTTCAAGTTTAAATATGTTTAATTATATCAAAATTTGTAAATAAATTTAAATCTAATTTCAAGTTTCTTGTACTCTTTTACAGCATGATGCGGGTACATCTAGTCAACATGGAACAAAGAGGAGACTTGATTTGACCGACCAACCTAAAAGTTAGATGGTTTTATATATTTTATGGACTATAGATCTCTAGTTTTATTTAAATATGTGTTGGACTTGACATATAAATTTTATGGACTATCTATCTCTAGTTTTACTTTGAACATGTTATTATCATATTTGTGTTTATTTATATCAGTTGACTTTAATATGATGATTATGTATGCAGTCAATTATGATATCTTGTTATGTTCATTTTCATGATTATATGCACTCATACATTGGACTATTTATATTTTATCTAATTTTCAAGTATTACATGCACTATATGAATTCTTATCTAGAATCAAATTTAATAAATATATAATTTATCACATGGTTAGGTGACAAATTAAAACATTCCTTAAATAGTTTAGATCATATTCATAATAAATTAAGGGCAGGTAATTTTAACTATTTTCCAATTAGATAGCAAATATTTGAATCAATAAACAAAAAACTATCTCCTTGTATGTATAAAATGTATAATCTATACAATTGAATAATTATATAAAATGTGGTAAAGAGAAGACATGAAATGTATAATCTATAAAATTGGAACAAGATATTTAAAAAGTGATTACTGGAAACAAACATCTATAATTTATATCAAGATGTTTATTAACCTATATAATATGATGAACATATATAAAATGTAGATACAATTAAAACTTATCAACTTTTAGTGAAGATCAAAATTTGATATTTACATAGTCTCTTGATAAAAGAATTTTTTCAAGCACACCAATTCTCAGAGACCGACTCGATGAGAACTCTGCAAAAATAATTAATGTAATCCACAATTTTTATGAGTCATTTAAGAAAAAAATTCACACAGAAAAAGAATAAAGATATATAAATTCCATACAAATTCAAAAAGATGTTTTCCATAGGATGGATTAAGGGGACCTGTAAGAGGATATATAGCTTAAGGGGGGTCAAGAGAATTTCAAGGGGAGCAGAGGATGGTTTAAGAGGATGCACCCTATGAACTCCTAGGATATGGCTGCATAGGTCCTAAGAGGATGGCTAAGGTACTAAGGAGAGTCTTAAGAGGGGATGGCTGAAGGGGAAGTGGATTAAGGAGTTGATAGAATGGATTAAAGGGACAAAGATAGTGGATTAAGGGATGAAAAGGTGAACCTTAATGGAGAAGGGATTTAGGTCTGGGAAGAGGATGGTTAAGGGGAATGGTGAGAGTGGACGGTGGAATGTGAAGATTATGGATTACGGGATGGGGAGGAATGGTGGTCTGAGGAAGGAAGGAAAGGGGAAGAGGGTGGATGGAAGGAGAATGAATTGAAGGGATGGTGGACAGGGGAGCAATGGAATATTAAATGTATCTATAATCTCATATATAGTTACCTATCTCAGATTTGAATTCCATTGTAATATATGTACCCTCTTGTTTGTAAAGCATCTAATTTTGGGAGACTTGAAACAAAAAATGATATAAAACTTTAATTAGGAAATGATTAAATACAAATATATATATCAATTAACTATATAAACAACTAGATATACTTACCAATATTTATTTACTCTGTTGTACCATCTGCATCCTCTCTTTTTTTCAATGCATCTATGATTGTCTCATGATCATCCATTGAAAGTGTCCATAAAAAATTATTAGCAAGCCTCTCTTGATATCTAACTAGTTTTATATTGGTTGCCAAAATCAAATGTGAATAAAGTATAATCTTCTTGTGTCTTTCATAATCTTCAAATGCAGGCAAGCCATTCTTTCTCATCAAATATTTTTGAAGCCAGGTGCCAACAACAACCACTGAACCAGTTGGATACTCAAATTTTTCATCATCCACTCTAGGACGTGCCAACTTATGTTTTCTCTCAACACATCTACCCAACCAGTAATCTGTCTCCTCTTCATTCCCCTCAGGTGCAACAACAACATACACATGTCCTGCAAAAATAAATAAAAAATTCAACAAAGAGTGACTTATATTTAATTCACATATAAACATGCATACATACAAAATTCAACTCAATAAATAGTGTACCTTCTTGTACAAGATCTGAAACATGATCATAATCATCTAATGCGAACACTTGAATATCTTCAATTATCATTCCATGTTGAACATTTGTCGATGTAGGCGTTAAGGCTCTTTGTTGCCATTGTTCAACCCATTCTGTATTTTCACATGCCTCCCAATCACCTACAATACAAAATTGACAAAAGCATGCCAACTCCCTTGTCCATATTTCCCATGTGTTTTCATTTGAACTCTTAAACGAATTCCATTTTCCAGATCCATTAATTGTTTCACAATCTTGTCCAGAAAAAATATCATTTTCTTCAACTAACCAAAAGAAGCGTCGAATTATTGATCTCTCACTTGTTCTTGTAGATAATTTGGTATTGCACCAATCTACAATTGCACATGCATCTCTAAATTTCGCAGCATCCTCAAATTTTAGTTTCTCTCTAGCAAGAGCTCTTTTCACACATGCACCTGCTCCATCGTGTTCTCCCTTACCATGACCAGCTTCAAAAAAACTCCATATGTGTTTGATATTATTTTCCTTATGAACTCTACATAACCAATAAAACATTCTAGCATTTTTGAATTGACCCGTGCAACTATCTGACCATATGAGATGTTTTAGCTTTTGAATTCCTCTCTCTTTTAAATTTTTATAAAATATATCAAAACAATATTGTACAAACTCAGATGAATGTAATCGATTATCACTTACATAAAAATGGTACTCTCTCAAAATTATTCTATTATCTTTTGTACTATCTTCTGCATGTCTATAAACAATGTGATAAAATATAGCTACTTGCATTGAATTATAATATTGTGATTGAATTTCTTCTTGTGGAGCAAGAGTATAATTTTCAGCAAAATCAACAATTGACAATATAGTTCCAATTGGGAATCTATTTTTACATAAACGAAATTGATTATCAAGCCAATGAGCATTATGAGAGTGTTGAACATATTTAGGTACAAACTTATTTTTAAATTCATTAATAAAAGCATGCACACTAACTTTTTCCACAATTAGCTCAACACGTTTTCTAGTTTTTCCATCTTTTAAAGAATACTCAACATTTTTAAATTTTTTACATCCACTAATTGTTGTCCAAATTCATCTAAACTACTTTCATGCATACATTCTCCTAATAATGAAAAGTTACCACATCACTTAGATCTAAATGCATGCTTTTTAAAAATTCTGAGTTTCTATTTAAAGAGAGGGACTACAAAACAAACCTGCTATAAAATCTGATTCTCTTTAGGTGGTATACACTCACAACCCAAGATAATTTGGTTAGTATGCAGCATCAGAGTATATAGGAAATATATCATAATAACAACGAATTGTAAGATTCTTGTATAAACAACAAGAGATTCATTGCTTATTAATTCTAACATACCAAGGTTTACACTTTTCGAATGATCTTTGACTTATGTTAATATTCAATGGTAAGATTGAAGCATCTAATTTTTTTTATATAATTCAGTTTGAGTCATATCTAAGAGATGCTTTGGATGAGGTTCACGAATTTTGGAACCCACCCTTTATTTTAAGACATCTCTAATGTTAGGTTATACTCTTGTATTATCATGCCAAAATTTATCGATTAAAGATTTAATTTCATTAGTTAATTTCATGTCTAATCTTGGGAGTCTACCACTAAAACTCCAACATTGATTAATAGGATCCTTTTCAATACTTTCTCTTCTTTTAGCAACTCTTATCAAAGTTCTAGGATTTACTTTTACACATTTACTAATTTTACTTAACATTCTTTTATTTGAAGTTGTTTTATCAACTAGAGCAGTTGTTATTGCACGACGAGCCACATTCTTATCTTTCGATCAAATTTTCTTACCAATAACATCAATAGCATTAGCAACACTAGATATGACTTGTTCTACTAAATCATCTTTCTTTTTTGATTTTACAAAAAATACCTAATTTTTTCATCACTTTTCTCATTTTCAACATTCTCATCAATTGCACCATGAGTTGACATTGAATCCTAATTTTCTATAAAAACATTTTATATATTTTATTTCCATAATTTCTAATTTTCTTGAAGAACTTTAAGTTATATCTAGCACATCTGTTTCAATTGTAAAAAAAAAATCACCTTTATCCATAGGAGTTTCATTTTCATTCACACAAGGGGTTTCATTTTCATTTTCAAATGTAAAAGGGATTTCATTCTCATTTTCATCAATATGAGGGATTTCATTCTCGTTTTCATCAATATTAGGGATTTCATCTCATTTGCATTCTCATACGATATAATTTCATCATTTTTTTGTTTTTGCATTGTTTCAACCCTAATATTATCGATCTCATCAATGGTGTATCTAGCTTCATCTAAACAAACAATATCAATATTATCAAAACTTGGGTTTGAACACATACCTAGATAGATTGTTTGAATAGGTGCATTTTCCATATCATTGGGAGGTGGATTTGAAGACATACCCGAAGTTGTTTGCATATCATTCAAAGTTGAAGTTGAAGGCATAGTTGGGTTTGTCTACGTAATTGCATTTTCTTCCATATTCACCATCTCCACATTTGCATCATTTACATTCATTTCATCATTCATGGCTTCCTCTTGAACATTCTTGGAACTAGATGCTTCCAAATCTTTTATTTGACGAATCCTTTCTCTCCTTTCCTTTTGTCTTTTTGCCTCCTTATCTTTATTTGCTTGAATTTCTTCGAGTGTCATTAATTTTCTACATCTTTTTTTTGTCTTTTCTTATCACCCACGGTTGCCAAACCCTTTTTGATAACAAAAAAAATAATTCAAAAAACCTATTTTCAAATTGCCACCTCCTTCAAATATTCAAATTAAACTATGTATTATGAAAATCATTTTTTCTATAAACTCTGAAGTACAAAAACATCATGAGTACATCCAAAAATTCTCCTTTTCAAAATCTTATTCTAAAATGTTCTTCTACTTGATTCCACTTCAGAAAATTCAACCTGCACTTTGTCTCTTCCAACAATTTGAATAAAATATGCCCTACACAAGACAAATTTGCAATAAAAAATGAAGAAAATGACACTTTTCAGACCGTACTGCAAAAAAAAATGTTGAAGGAAAATCCGTGTTTTACCAGATTTTTTAAATTAGGGAAAATGGCTATATTAGAAATGTGTACGCGTTATGTTCTAGGAACACATACGTGTTTCATAACGTGTACGCATTACCTTTACTCAACAGGTAAATAGATAACGTGTACGCGTTTCATTTTAAATACGTGTATGCATTTGTAAACGCTATGCGTTATTAAAAGTCGAATTCCCACACCACATCAGCCTTGGTTTTAGCTTGGGAAAGGTTGGTGATCTGAGCCTTAGCCTTTGACCTGCAACTAAAAAACTCAGGGAGATTGACAACATGGCTGATGAACTTCTTTTTTGAATCAATCTATAAAATTAAAACCCATTATAGAAAATGATGTCTACTTTCCAAATATATAATTTTTATTAATATTGGATTATGTTTGCTATTTTTTAATTAATTTCTAAGCAAACTAGTCCTTAAACTTGAAATATTAGACTTTTTTTTGGTTAAGTTTTTTGTAAAAAAAACTATATGGGATCAAACTTCAGACAATTCTCTACACAATGAAAAAAAAAAGAGTGAAAAAATGTTTAGTTTAGGTCCAATTATGCTGTCCGTACACGTTGATTTTTAAAAATAGCAATTAAGGCCAATATAAATTTAATTAAAAAAAAATATTCAACCAAAAATTACAAAAAAATTCCAGACCAAACTTCATGTTGTTAGCTCTCTTTTCCCAAAAGGAATTAGCAAAATACTTTTATTTGGGTCAAAAAGTGTTGTCCGTACATGTGCTTGGTATTGTAAAAAAATAGGGACTTTTAAAAAGTGGTTTTTATAGATCCCTATCAAAATTTAATTTCTATAATCTGGGTATTTGAATAATTTACATATTTGGAAACTAGATTCAAAATGCTAAATTTCATATTAATGAATTTTTCTAAGATTCATTGTGTGTCTCAAATTTTCAGTTCAAGTGTGACAAATTCTGAAAAATAGCAAAAACACTTCCACTTTTTGAGATTTTTATGTACCCAACTTCTTGCATCAGCCCTATATTCAATCTATATATTGATGTCAAGGTTCAATGGGTATGATCATTGGGAGGGGGATGTACATGTTGGAGTATTTTCAGATTTCATGGAAAATTATCAATTTGATGATGAAGACATGGATGAGATTTTTTGTTTTGTCACTAGATGGAAAGGTGAAGAATTGGTATGGTGGTTTCCTTGATCATTCTTTTGCTTCGTGGAATAAAATTGTGGTTGTATTTGAAGGATAATTTTGTTTTCATCTAGACCCTATTGTTCTTGTTGAAGAATCATAAAATATCATATAGTAAGAGGGAGATTCTAACATGGATTTCAATCATAGGTTTTTACTGCTCTTTCCAAGATCCAAAATTATTTTGACTTAACACGCTTGTATTAATATGTTTCTCATAGCCTATGATGTTACTCTAGGTTTGGGTTCAATACATAAATAATTTAATTTGGTGGACATGCAGAAGGAATTCATGTGTGTTAATTTTGTTGATGGTCTATTATTAAAATATATTTATCCTCAAAATATAAGTTTCTAGTGATAAACATGATGATGATAGAGATTTTATAGAGGTGGCCTCAAGTAGAAGCACATTATCAAGTGATGATTGTGTTTGCAAGTGGGTAGAATCGATTAAATATATGACAACAATACAAATGAAGATGACAACATGTGCACCTACCTTCAACTAGATCAATCATCCATAGGTGATTGCAATAAATCAATCTATGATGGCATCTAGTCTATGAATGAGGAGTATGACCCTACATAGTATAGACAATGAGGAAGATGTGTATGCAAATGAATCATCAAATGAACCAATATAAGTAGTTAATTGTATAAAACACACACATTTGGTGATACAAATAGTGAAAAATAAGATATCTTCTTGTTTGATCTCTTACCTTATTTTGTCCCTTTTTATAATTTTAAAGTTGTTATTGATGGTTTTCATGAGGATAGCATAGGCACAACTGTACATGAAGAGATAAATGTAGAGATAAGTGTTTGTATAGTTGATGATGCTCAATATAAAGAGTTTATACTTGAATAATGTGAAGTGGGTGATCATATGGATACATATGAGAGCCTCTTCATTTGGTGTGCAATATGTTGTCTTCCCCATGCATAGTTCACTTTAAAAAGGGTAATATGAAAGTGATTCTATAGAGTTGAATGTGGAAGAAGTGTGCTAGATGTTTAATTTTTGCAGCACATGTATTATAATAGATTTCTAATAGAAGATTGAAACAATGAGACAATTTGAAGAGTGTATCTCTTCACCTGAAGTGTCTCTTGATCCAAAATGTTGTGCTGATAAAGATTGCATCAACATAAGTGACTTCAAGTTATGATGGTTGTTTATTGTTCTTGCAGTGAGTGGAATTGAATATGAATCTTCCTTTATGAGGATGTAGCTTCTCATAGTGTGGATTATTGTGTACTTAAGTTTGATTATTTCAATTGGGCCCAACATAAAAATTATGATGATGTTGAGCAACAACAAGTTCTCTGGGTTGATGATCAACCAATTGAACTGAAGATTCCTATATGCCCAAGCTTCACTATTTTTAGTTTGAGCTATTAGAGTATGAGTTTTCTTCATGCCAACAAGAAGGAGTAGCATATTTTTCTTTGCAATGTGAATTGGAGGAAATATTTTTTTCCCTCAATTCATCCAAGGAGGTCAACATGTCAGAAAATACCAGTGTCTTTTTGGTGTTGGTTAAGTTTTTAATTTTTACTCCCAGATTCTATAAATATAATGGATACAATGCAAGGTGTTGTGATGGCCTATGTTTTGTGGTTTCCATACAATGGAAATGTTAATGTTGAGTAAAATAATCAATTTTTAGAGACAATCACAAGTTTGTGCTTAAAGGAAGAAGGCTACATTTGTTGTAGTTGTATGAACATGATAGATTCATGTTGATGAAAATCAATTCCTTTCTAGCAAGATGGTGTTTGATAGAGGAAAGTGACTCCATCCTTCCTCTACAAGGTTGGTCTACATTGTGTTAAAATTTTGTCACATTCATATTTTAGTGGCCATGTGTTGTCATATTAATTGGTTGTGAGCTTCATCATGTACATATGTTTTATCCATCATGAGTCAATCTTGCTCCCTTGTTTTTTCCATTTTTAGTCTAACTAGATATTATAAATTCTCATTGTCCTTGCATTAGACACGTGTTCCAACCATATCCATTGTTCAGGCTCAAATTTTCAATGCCAAATTTTCCTTGAGTCCCTTCCTTTTGATGCATCTTGGTGGTTTTGTGACCCAACAAAGTAGATAATTAACATGCTTAATTCATCCTATATTATCCCCTTAATTCATTAGTATATCTAACCACTTTTCCTAATTATCTTTAAAATGACCTACTCAAATTAACAACATATAATACTCGATGGTATATTCCTTCACACTTAAATATTTTTATCCAAATTTTGTAAGCTCTTTAGTACTCAACTATAACTTGCAAGAATAAACTTGAATTTCAACTTCTTTTTCCATTTTATCTCATTTCTCAACTTTAGTTCACCTTTCATATTTCTTTCTAATTAAGTTTCCTTCCACCAAAGTGTAGCATAACATTTCAATTTTTTATTTGTAAATTTCACTCTATTAGGGTCATTAATTTTCTCATACTAAAAATATTCCTCAATATCATTAATCCAATCAACTAATTCTTCAAAATATAGATTACTAGAATGATTAGGAAAAACAATTCTTCTTTTCTTGCCAAGCCTAGAAATAGCCTTCAACATTCTTTCTTCTCCACCTTTGTCTTGAACTATGACATCTTCAACTAATCCATCATTATTTTCATCATCCCTATCATCTAATATATGGTTCAACACATCTCCTCTTATATTTTCCTCTACCACATCCAAACGGATTCAGACATTCCTCATCATATTGAACATTTTTTCAATTCATTCTACAAAATGTACACTTGCACCTCTATCCATCCTTCTAGATAGCATCTTCAAATTCAATATGAACTACCTCAGTTTTTCGATGATATGTCCACAACCAATTCAAGTCACAAGAATCTTCTACCCAACACTCACTTTCTAGAAGACTCACTTCATTGAATTTCTCTATTACCAAATAATATAGTCAAGATTGGAGACTCCAATTAAGGTATATCTAAGCATACAATAAATAGACCTTTCAAATTCAAACCTCATTAATAACACAAAATAAATTACCAAAAATAATATGTAAAGAACATATTTATTTTATTAATATAATAGCTTTGAAAGCTTGATTAAATGTTAGGATTCAACCTTCAAATTGTAAATCGGATCTTAAGATCTCGACAACTTAGTTTCTTCCACTTGTTTATTTCTTTATCTCCCTCTCCTTTCTTACCTATCCTTAAATCATATCAAACCTCCTTATATATAGAAGATGTGGAAATGAATTGTAATGGATAGTCTCATGCTACATGATCAAAGATTAACATGATAAGAATCAAAGGCCTCAAAAAAAATTTAAAAAAAATTATCGTCAATCGACTTTGGAATTTAGTGTATCATCCTTGTGTAGGATGCAATTTCATTGGCAATGCATAGCATTATTATTCCCAAGATACTTCAAACAAGGAGTCTCCAAAGTTAATATGGTTTTATATATGACCCATCTTAGGACCTATAATGAAGTATGTAGCTTAAGAATTTTTCTAAGTTTTAAATACTTGTCACATTGTTCAAATGAGTTATTCTTATATAGTAAAAAGCTCAATATTGGCCCCAACTAACTCCTTGAATGGAAAACATACATGTGGTGATCAAGAGCGCATACAAATTGAATTAAACATCCAAGACATATGGTGTAATCTATGATCTCAACTGCAACCAATGATTATTAGTCGCGGTGCCTTGCAACATCACTGATGACTTGATTGTGCCTATGGTTACAAATATGAAGCTTTGAATTTATGAAAACATAAGTGCAATGAGATGCAGTGTCACAAAATATACTCATCCTACTACACAATATTTGAAAAACTAGTAAAGTACTTTCAAAAGAAACAAACATTAAAGAGAAGATATGTTGGTTGATACAAGACTACTCTTACACCTTGGATGCTCTTGCATCATATTGTCATATTGAGACTCCTTTGACTAATAGCTAGTTCCTCGAGAGCATAGAATGCCCCAGATTTTCATTTTAGGAAGTTAAGAAGAGGAACAAATCTACACCTTTATGTTTACTCAACAAGCGATAGCTAAATTATATTAGAGGGTGGTGAGGAGAGGATGAGGGGCGAATTGAAGACTCAACATCAAGTTGGGTAATTGCTTTCATAATATTTTCCATTCATCCCCAATTCATATTTTAATATTTCTTTAGTGGTTATTTAATATAATTAAAATAGTCATAGTATTAGATTTATTTCTCATTGAAGTGATGTTAAAAATGATTTCAAACTTTATATAATTTGAAATTAAAAAGGGATTAAAGCTTAATAATGAGGATCCCCCTCCTATTGTATTTGTTATTACTTTAGTTCCATAGTTTTATATAGTATTGCAATAATAGGTGTATTCATTATGACTTGGTTTTGTTAGAGGGTGGTGAGAAGATGAGGGGAGAACTAAAGAGTCAACATCAAGTTGAGCAATTGCTTTCATAATATTTTCCTTTTCTCCTTAATTTATACTTTTTTTTAGTGGTTATTGAATATCATTAAGATAGTCATAGTATTAGATTTATTTTCATTGAAGTGATGTTTTTTATAAGATAAGCAGCATTTACAAGGTGTTGTATCCTTTACACAGAGAGTCGAGAGGGCCAAAGGAAACCAAACAGAAACAACTAACAGACAACTGTAGAAAAACAAACAAAACTTAGACAACCCCAGAAGAGGCGACCAATCTGACTCCCAGAACCCGAGACCGAGCAAAGGCAATAGATTTGGGAGTCCCTTCTTCTTCGCAGCACAACCGACCAGGAAGGCTCAGAATCTAAATCCACCGAGCAAGGCGAGGGGGGCAGATCCACAATAGCCACCCTAAACGAGGAGTCGGCACACAGCGAGGGAGACGACAAAGCAGAAGAGGAGACAAGAGTGATCAAAGGACCAGTAGTGTCAACCGACAAGAGATGGGAAACCGATGGCACATCGACAGCAAAAGGATCCGTACAAGGGTCGGCAGGAAGAGGAGTCAGGATAGGCTTCGACACCAAGGGGGAAGACAGAGGAGAGTCACCCACCTCATTGAAGTGATGTTAAAAATGATTTCAAACATCGTATAAATTTGAAATTAAAAAAGGATTAAAGCCTAATAATGCGGATTCCCCTCCGATTTCAATTATTATTACTTTATTTGCATAGTTTTATATAATATCATAATAATAGGTGCATTCATTGTGACTTGGTTTTGTTTCCCAGGCATTTTCTATGCTTAGTATAATGTGTTGTTTAGACTTCGAGGTGTGATCAATGTCACACTCTTTTTGTGAACTAGTTGTACAATCTTTTAATAAAATGTGATATATAAACTCTATTTCATCATTAAACAAATAGAAAGGTTAAGACAATTGTCACTTCTCTTATGCTTTGTAATAAAATAAGAAGCATTATTTCTTCAAGCTATGCATAGGGAGCAATAATACCAAGTCTATCCAATGACAATTGAGATAAAATGTGCTTTTTGTCATTAATAAACATGAACATTTCTTACTCTTTCAATATTATTAAAAAAATATTAACAAATAATTTATGATTTTGATTGGTTGAAATGTACCATTAATAATAGTTAATTAAACAAACATGGTTACACTAGTTGCTCTTAACTATCAATGGAACTAAGAAGACAAATGCAAAAAAACCAATTTATAGAAAAAATAAACATGACTATGTTGATTTAAGATAGCTTCGGTCAGATATAAATGATGACTGCATTCATGCATCATCATCGTTTATATTTAACCAAACTGTTCTTAAAATATAAAACCATCAAATAAGTTATTCGAATTTCAGATGTTGATCAAAATTTGTAAATAGATAAATCAAAATTTATATTAGATGATTGTTGAAAACACACATCTTAGTCTTTGATAAACACCGAATGACTTCGGTTGTTAAGGAAGCCCATGCGCTCAAGGGACACGTCCTCTCATGAGACACGTCTCTCCTTGAGGCATGTCTCCAACATATAAATGGGACGTCATTCCTTCATTTGCAAGACATGAAAATCGATAGATGTTCTGCAATCAGCACATTCAAAATACAAAAGTATAAATCTGACTTAGAATTCTTACACAGTATTTAAGACTTAGAATTTCCCTAGGTCTTTTAGGATCCCGCTCTGATAATATTTGATAACATTTAACATGGTATCAGAGCCACGTTGAGTGAATCCAAATCAAATCTAGATATTAGATTCTTAGAAAAAAATCGTATTTTTGAAAAATCGAATTCACATCACATTCTTCATAATGTCAAGTATGATCAAATTTGAAGATCGTCTTGAGGGAGCAAACAACTTCACCTCATGGAAATTCAGAATCATGATGATTCTCAAAGAAAATAAGTTAGACTCATTTGTGAAAGAAAACAAGGGGGAACCAGAGGATGATCCTGAGAAAACTCAATGGATTGAGAATAATGAAAAAGCCATGAAAATATTAGTAGATGTAGTTAGGGACCACATAGTACCTATTCTAGCAAAACATGAAACTGCATATCTAATGTTCAAATCCCTTGAGAGAACCTATGAGATAAACAACACCTGTAGGACTCTTGCATTAAAGAGGCAAATCAACAAAGTCCAAATAAACAAAGGAGAAACTATTAATGCATACTTCATGAGGATCATTGAACTAAGGGATCAATTATCTACAATTGGATATCAAATTTATAGCAAAGAGTTAACACTAATTGCACTAAGAGGCCTACCAAACTCGTGGGAGCCATTTGTTTAAGGAATAAGTGCGAGATTTGAACTCCCCAAGTTTGATAGACTAAGAACAGACTGCCTTCAAGAGGAAACAAGACTCTCAACAAAAGAAAACAAACAAAAATCCATAGATGAGGAAATTCAAGTGCTCAACACATCATCTAATAAAAAGGGTAAGAAAAACTCTTACGGGAAAGGATCATTTAAGAGAAAGAGAAATTCCCATGGAAAAGGGTCATTCAAGAAGAAGAAAGACATCTCTCAAGTACAATGTTTTAGATGTGATCACTATGGGCATTATGCAATGAAGTGCCCTGACAGATCAAATCAACAAGAATCATTTGCTAAAGTAGGAAAGTCAAATTCAGACCTTGATTCTGAGAAATTTGTATTATATTTAGCCTTATCAAATCAAGTATCTAACAATATCAACAACTGGGTGATTGATAGTGGTTCTTCAAGGCACATCACAGGGTTTAGAGAACACTTAGACACTATGACTGAAGAGACTGATGAAGAAGTAACAATTGGGGATGATTCTACACATCAAGTAAAAGGGGTTGGAACTTGTTCCATCACATTGAAATCTGGTCTCTCCCTTCAACTCGCTGGAGTTTTATTCATACCTGGAATAAAGAGGAATATAATATCCATCTCTGGTCTTGAAGACAATGGATATAGGGTTACATTTATGGATGGGAAAGTTTTGGCATGGCCTAAGAACTCAACTATAAAGAAATCTCTAAACATAGGTGTAATACAAGGTTATCTTTATAAACTATGCACTGAAGTCAAGCAAGCCTAAGTACCCTTGATACTTCTGATTCAAATGAAATTTGGCTAGAAGATTAGGACACCTTCATTTTCGTGACCTACCCTCTATGGAAAAACTTGTAATAGGATTACCTAAGTTAAAACCAACTCATGAAGGAGCTTGTAAAGGTTGTGCCCTAGGAAAGAATACAAAGGGATCCTTTCACAATAGCTTGAGCAAAACCCAAAATGTGTTAGAACTGGTTCACTTTGATTTATGTGGACCCATGTATGTACCGTCCAAGGTAGGCTTCCTATACTATGTCATATTTATAGATGAATTCTCTACGAAGACCTGGATTTATTTTCTTAAGTGTAAAGAGTCAATAGAAATCCTTAAAAGGTTCAAAGAGTTCAAAGCTCTCACTGAAAACTTCTCTGGGAAGAAAATAAAAATTGAGAACAGACAATGGGAAAGAATACACCTCTAAAATATTTAAGGAATTCTACATGAATGTTGGGATTAAGAGGGAGTTTACAATAGCCTACAACCCTCAACAAAATGGGGTTGCTGAAAGGAAAAATAGAACCATTGTAGAAGCTGCAAAAGCAATGTTACTTGACCAGAACATAGAAACCTCATTCTAGGAAGAAGCCTCTAGAACTATTGTCTACATTCAAAATAGGTGTCCTCATTCTCATCTAGATAACAAAACTCCTGAAGAATCATTTATTGGCATAAAACCTGATATTAGTCACTTTAGGATTTTTGGTTGCCCAGTCTATATTCATGTGCCCAAAGAGAAGAGATTCAAACTAGGACCTTCTGGAAAGAAAGGGGTATTTGTGGGATATAATGAAACCTCCAAAGCTTACAATATTTTCATACCCGGGTAGGAACAAATTGAATTGAGCAGAGATGTCATCTTTGAAGAAGACATTGCATTCAAAAGGGCAAGAAGTTCAAATGAGATAGAAACTTATTCACCTAGAGTCTTAGACGAGGATCCTACCCCTGAGATTCAGAGGGAGCATCCTGAGGAAATACCAAATGAACTTCTATCTACTTCATATGAGAATACAAATGACAACAATAAGAAGAGACCACTTTGGGCTAGAAAGATGATCAAAGAAGCTGAGAATCTTGCAGCACCCAAAGGAACGTTTAGGGAGAGTAAAAGACCCAAACGGTTCTCAAGCTACGTTGCTCTAATGAATGACATCATAAATTCATAACCCACCAGTGTTTCAGAAGCCTTCAGACATCAAGTATGGAAGGACGCAATGACGGAAGAGTATCAGTCCATTCTAAAGAATGATGTATGGGATATAGTGCCTAGACCAAAAGAGAAATATGTTGTCTCTTCTAAATGGCTCTTCAAAATCAAACATGTTGTTGATGGCAGTATAGAAAAACATAAGGCACGTTTTGTGGCAAGAGGTTTTTCACAAAAGGAAGGCATTGATTATGAAGAAACATTTGCACATGTTGCCCGTTACACATCTGTGAGAGCAATGATAGCCATTGCAACAGCTAAAGGCTAGAAGATCCACCAAATGGATGTAAAAATTGCCTTCCTAAATGGAACCATTGAAGAGGAAGTATATCTAGAACAACC
This sequence comes from Sequoia sempervirens, assembly GCA_007258455.2. Classification (NCBI taxonomy): domain Eukaryota; kingdom Viridiplantae; phylum Streptophyta; class Pinopsida; order Cupressales; family Cupressaceae; genus Sequoia; species Sequoia sempervirens. The sequence goes on along the minus strand of VDFB02288249.1, from coordinate 88,364 downwards.
CGAAGGTTTTGTGATACATAAACCTGACTCACATGTATGCAGACTAAAGAAAGCACTATATGGACTTAAACAGGCTCCCAGGGCTTGGTATGAAAGAATTGACAGCTACCTCTTGGGACTAGGATTCTCCAAGAATGATGCAGACCCAAATCTTTACTTTAAGGTAATTAAAGGTGATATGTTAATAATTATTTTATATGTTGATGACCTGCTGATAACAGAAGATCACCTCATTGCTCAAGGAAAGAAGGATCTAACTTCAAAGTTTGACATGAAAGACTTGGGAATTTTACACTACTTCCTAGATTTGGAAGTCTGGTAAAAACTAGATGGCATCATACTAAACCAAGGAAAGTATACTATTGATATCCTGAAGAAATTTGGAATGTTGGATTGTAGACCCATGTCTACACCTATGGAAACCAGCCTTCACAAACTGAAAGAAGCAGCGGCAGAATCTGAGTGTGCAGATTCAACCCTATATAGAAAAATGATTGGATCATTAATGGACCTGGTTAACACCAAACCTGATATTTGCTATGCAGTGAATGCTCTAAGCCAGTTCATGTGTGAGCCAAAGGAAATTCATCTTATGGCTTTGAAACGTATATTGAGATATCTTCAAGGCACTATTGGATATGGTCTCCTTTACAAAAATGAACTAGATCTACATGGATACTTTGATTCAGATTGGGCTGGAAGTGTAACCGATCGGAAAAGTACATTAGGATGTTGCTCCAGTTTGGGATCGGCTATGATCTCTTGGATCTGCATAAAACAGTCTTTAGTAGCTCAAAGCTCGACAAAAGTTGAATACGTTGTAGCCTCTATGGGGGCAAGAGAAGTAGTATGGCTCCGAAAATTGCTTGTGGGACTCTTTGGTGAGCCCTTGAATCCTACTATCATTCATTGTGATAATCAGAGTTGCATCAAACTCTCTGTAAATCCAATATTCCATGATAGATCTAAGCACATTGAGATCCCCTACCATTATGTGAGAGACATGGTAGAAAAGAATGTGATCCAGTTGGAGTATATTAGTACAAATGATCAAACAATAGACATTCTCACCAAACCTCTCCCGAATCAAGGTTGAACACTTCAAGAAGAAGCTTGGTATGATTGAAATGTAATTTGATATTATGTTTGAAATTCAAAATTGTTTAGAAGTTGTACTAATATATTTAAAGATGTTTAATGTGTAAACTCTTTCGTCATGTGTGTGACTCCATGACCTTATGGGCCCACTCCCCCTATGTACATTATTAAAAGGTGACGATCTTTCTGATAATGAGCACTTGTATGTGACATTGTAAAGTGACGACTCTACAATGATGAGTTGAACTATCATGATAGATATCATGTGACTTGATATCTATGGACATGTCATGATAGTATCTCTTGGACACTTTGATGGATATCATGTGACTTGATGTCATTTGAAGATCATTGTGATCCTTAAGAGATAATCATGGTGGATAACTATAAATATCCATGGATATGCCATGAATTATTATGGTAGACACCATGTGATTTGATGTCAGTGCACATACCATAATGAAGATGTGACTTGACAATCTTATGAAATCATATCATATCTTCAATATCACCTGTGAAGGTGACATCTCCACTTATTTGATTTGGAATATCTTCCCTAGCTAAGAGGGAGTGTTGATTTAAGATAGCTTCGGTCAGATATAAATGATGATTGCATTCATGCATCATCATCATTTATATTTAACCAAACTGTTCTTAAAATATAAAACCATCAAATAAGTTATTCGAATTTCAAATGTTGATCAAAATTTGTAAATAGATAAATCAAAATTTATATTAGATGATTGTTGAAAACACACATCTTAGTCTTTGATAAACACCGAATGACTTCGGTTGTTAAGGAAGCCCGCACGCTCAAGGGACATGTCCCATGAGCGGACGTGTCTCCACTTTGTGGAGACACGTCCTCTCATGAGACACATCTCTCCTTGAGGCGTGTCTCCAACATATAAATGGGACGTCATTCCTTCATTTGCAAGGCATGGAAATCGATAGATGTTCTGCAATCAACACATTCAAAATACAGAAGTATAAATCTGACTTAGAATTCTTACATAGTATTTAAGACTTAGAATTTCCATAGGTCTTTTAGGATCCTGCTCTAATAAGATTTGATAATATTTAACAAACTATTTAAACAAATAACTTTCTAAAGTAACATAATAGATGTCACAAAAATAGAGATTAAAGTTATTAATATTTTGACAATCACCATAATGACCTAAATATATAAATATTAAATTTCCCACAATGAGAATGTTATTAAAGCATTGAACAATGGTACCCAAAGAAGGCTATATTTGTAATTCATTAAACTTGAGTAACTTAGACATCTTAATAATTTTTATTATTTATTTTCTTATTATGACCACATTAGGTCAAATAAGAAAAAAATTGCAAGAAAAAAGTACATTTTGCACAAAATAGAGAATTACATATCTTGATATATTTTTAATCTCTTTGTCAACCAAACATCAAAACTTAAGAAAACAACCAACATGATTGTAAATGACTAAACTACTTTATAAGGATTAGCCTAGGCTAATTAAATGAATGCAACAATAAAGCACAATTAACCTAAATTAATTTGTATTGGGAATTGATAATTGAGGTGTTATTTTACCAATATTAAATGCAAGACTATCAAGGTACTTAGCTTTTGGAACTATAATGAAGAAATAAATGTTGGTCTCATGTAGAATCTATCCATCAATGTCTTGAAATTAATCATGTTGATGTTCTAGTTATCTTGAAAGAGCGGCTCTGATGTTCTAGGATTGAAGTGTTCATAATAATTTGTAAATCAATCCTATAACATGTGAGATGGCTCTAGTTAATTCTACACTTCTACAACCTATTCACCTCAATCTAGTGTATAAGACTAGCAATATTTAAAAATACCTTAGAGAGGCTATTAGATTGTGAGGGTCGAGTCCTCCTCAATCAACCTCTTTAACGTATTGGCTTTGCAACCTTGAGCTAATTATTGAAGACAACACTTTCAAACATTCAAGTGTCCTAGACATAGTTATTAATGCAAATGTGTTCATTTTAGTGCTCCAAATTGAAGTGTTCATAGAATGGTTCTTCATGTAATTGATTATTTCTAAATGATAAGTCAATACGAATTAGTTGCACATTAAATGTCCTTAAATACCAAGACAATAATAAATCATGTAAACATTTACCAAGTCAACTCCCAACAACTAGTGCTAAAATTTGATAATTGAGGTATTGTTTTACCAAAATTAAATGCAACAAGATTAGGGTATTTAGCTTTAGGAACTATGATGAAGAAATAAACATCGTGGCATGCAAAACCAATTTGTCAATGTCCAAAAATTAATCCTTCTGATGTGCTAGTTGTCTTAGAATAGTGACAAGCCCAAAATCCTCTATGGGTCAAATTTGTGCCCCACAGGATCAAACCTAAGCTCCACAAATATGACCTAATATGCACAATCAATCATGTAACACAAGTAATTGATATGGTTGATTGTACATTTTTGCAACCTATTTTGCCTCTTATCATTGGTATCTAATAATACACAAACATTTGTGGTATATAAATATACCTAGGTGGCTATTAGAATGTGAGAGTCAACCTCTCTATCAAACCCCTTAACCAACCGACTTTATGGTCTTGGGCTAATGATTAAAGATAGCATTGTAAAAAATGTGTGTGCTTCATGTGGATATCAATGGAGTTCATTTTAATGCTCCAAATCGAAGTGCTCCTAGGTTGATTCTCCTTGTAATTGTTTATTTCTAAAAGATAAGTCAATATGAATTAGTTGCACATTGAATGCCTTTAAATACTAAGACATAATAATAATTTGCACAAACATGCATTAGGCCAACTCTCAACAAATAGTGAGAAAGACAAAAGTTGATAAATTTTACATCTAATTTTTTGAACTTTGTGGATCACTCCCACACACCTAGGGATTAAAGCCACATGTTGCGAGATTTACCCAGGACAAATCGATGTGGATCTCAAGGTGAGGAAAAAACTATGGATAATGCTACAATGGATGGCTAATAATGGTAAATGTGGGAATGTATGTAATTAAGGGTATGGTTTAATAAATAGAAGTATGTCTAAATGGGAATGGATACAAGATGGGGATGAAGCCAAATTTAACACAAGAGTGCACCACTTAAATTAGGATATTTTGTCAAAATGGGCCCAAAATTACATAGATATTTCCATGGGTACACAAATTTCACCATACATATATGAATTTGCATCGATATGCATATATAGTAAGGGTGAAATTTGCATACCCATATGCATGTATGTTCCCAAGTTCAAATCCCCAAAATGAAATTGAAGCACATGGTACAATGGTAATCCCATGGTGGGCATTATTATTGGCTATGTTGTTCCTTAGTGGACGATGCACTATTCTTGTGTTGGGCATTGTTGTCTATGTTTTTGGTGAAGTAAGCAGCATTTACAGGGTGTTGTACCCTTCACAAGGAGCCACAAGGGCCAATAGAGTCCAAATCAAAAAGTAACAAAACAAAACACTAAACCAAAACAGACGCAGATAAACAACACATAGTCCAACAGCAGACCAGCAGTACACTAGCTGCTGTTCTACCAATTCTTCGACAGAAGCTGAACCAAATGACCGCCAATCCACTCCTGGTGGTCTTCAGCCTTCTTCATCTCCATCACTTCTTTCATGACGGCAGACAAGGTACTAGTAACACAGTGAACTAATTTGACCATGAAACGGGTCAAACCATTGAATTTTTTGTCCATTTTTTCCATTCTTTCTTTCAGCACTTCGAGCTCCTCACCTCTGCCCAAAGTATAGTCAGGATCATTCTGCTCAAACCCCAACGTTTCTGAAGAGTGAGAGGCAGACACCTCCTTCTGAGCTTTACCCTTGTCAGGAATGGAAAGAGGACCACTAATTTTCACGTCTTCATCACCTTCTGACACCTCTTCCACTATGTTATCTCTGTTGTCCGACATCTCCTCTTCAGTGTCCAAATCTCTAACCAACATTTTCTTTATGTTCTTCACCAATCTACCCGAACGCCAAATGATGGTATCACAACCCACAATCACAATCTCTGCCACCACCATGTCACCTGTTAGCTCTCAAAAACACAGGTTTGAACCACGAAATATTGCCAAGCTTTCACAACGTTTTAGGGTAACAGAACAAGGTTCGAAACAATTGAACCTTCTACTCTTCTGGTGCTACAAGACCAAGGCGGGTGTACCTCTCTTGAACAATGCAGATTTAACTTGTGATTATCTTTTTGAAATGCTTTGTCCACAATGGCAGATAATAGTGAACAAATGAAACCAAACTTGATAGCTACCTTCTGATCTAAATCCTAGAATGCTTAATTAATAGATATAAAAAAGAACTAAAATGGATTCAAATAGTGAAATGCAGAGACTAGTGCCTTGTTGGGTAGGCGGAGTCAAATGAGATCAAGATGAACAACACTCTCTGGACGAGATACAGATTATCTGGCATATGATTTATTCATATCTTGTATGAACATGCAATATTGTGACTACTAAGTTCTACTTTAATAATACAAAATGAATCTCTCTGATTACTGTGATCGATAAAAGGATTTAATCTTTGCTTGAAAGAACCAATTGATTAATCACACAAATACAACAAATGTGTATTGATAAATTGAGCATAAACTTGTTATGTCAACTTAAACAACCAGAAAAATCAATCATGGAGACAACTTAGCAGTATTTTTCATTTAACTCAACAGATAACTGACACCAAAAAAATGCAGCAACATCAACTGAATCTCATAAATACCTCCATTATGAAAATCATGCAACAATAGCCTCTGGTCTGATAATTTTATTCTAATGTATCTACTTGCAGTGTATCGAAAAATATGATCTCTCGTCCTCAATTAACAACTAAAACATGCTTATTTATACACCAACACGAGAAAATTAACATAATGAAAATCCATGTCGGCCCAGCACCAAATTCGGGCAAATCTCATATGTCGGCTTCAGTGTTTGAAATTTTGTTATTACCAGTGACAGTCGGCAAGACAGGCCAGAAGGTATGCCGAAGGCAAAATAATGCTTATTGCACCTGCCCGGGTTCCCCTGCTCCTCGTGCTTCGTCGTGACTATCCATTTGTTATACCGAAGTCAAGAAATGTCGCTTTGTTTCGTTATAGCCTGATGTTGTCGTTGAGATGTCATATAGATTCAAAATGCTTCATCGGAATGTATTTCCTTTATGTGATTTCCATTCGTCGAGACAGGGGCACATCTCACACCGAAGCAATCCTTTCTCTTTGTTCACAGTCGCTATAGCTTATCGCTCTCGGGGAGACCTCCAAGAGATACTATCGGGTTACACCGAAAGCCTCCCATGTAGCCTCATGTCGTTGTGACTTAAATATTTTCCCACCAACAGCCAATCTTCACAAATATTCGCCAGAACACAAGTGTTCTTATACCGACAGAAGCCATCCGTTCAATGCATGTCGCTATAACCATGACCCCTCGGCAAGACGCTTTGTAGACATCACATTGTTATATCGAGAAGACCAATGTATATTACACTGTCATCGTGACAATCGGAACTTCTCGCTGATTGAGCCTCCCTTTTGAAAAGTCGGTGCAACACACTGGATTCGCTGAGATGTCACCGAAACCCCCAGACTCTTGCCAAAATAGCATCCCTTTGCATTGTCGGTTGGTGAAAGAACGCGAAGTCGTTATAACCCTTCACCGAAGTCCATGTCTGTCCGAAACGAACATTGAAGCATAAGTCGGCAAGACCCAAAAACATTCGCCAAGATGCAATGCCGAAAACTCCAAGCTTTGTCGATATGTGTATCATCTCGATCACCGAAACAAAACCAAGGTCTCGCCAACAACCACCTGTAAGTAAGATCCAGTAGTAGTGGCAAATAATAAGTCTTGTCAATAGGCAATATAGACTTATGCAAGCAAAAAATGCTCAATGGGTTTGGGAGACAATAGAAGACCTATGTCGATAGGCACCAAAAGGTGGAAAATGCAAGACCCAAAGGAGTCAAAGGGATGATATGGAAAAATATAGATGAAATATGCACACGATAGGACTAGATATGGAAGTTTATAGGTGAAAACATATGTAAGAACATCAGATTTTTACAGTTCTAACAGTGGCTCCGTCTGGGGATGAATGATAGTCAAATCATTGCAAGGATCCAGAATCTTTGGGAGAGAAAACCAGATAGAGAAAGAACCAATGAGCAGCAATGGAATGAATGGCAATGGAAATGAATGTAGAGAATGCAAGATGGAAATGAAAATGGACACAAAATGAATGAAAACCTAACCTACTGTGCATGGAAAATAATTTTAAAGAGGACCATCAAGAGTTGTCCATGCACTGGCAACCCTTAATCCCCTATGATGCTCAAGAGAAGAAAAGCTTCAAGAATTTCCCATGAACAGGCAATTCCTGATCCTCACCAACCATGTTTTGCAGATAGTATGAATCTTCACCCCCTTTTCCAACAACAACAAATGGTCCCAGCCATAGAGCTTCAAATTTACCATGCTTTCCCTTCTCCTGACACCTTGCATTCCACATTAACACCAAGTCATTCTCTTCAAATTTTCTATTCTTTTCCTTCTTATCAAATAGATATTTCATCTGTGCCTGCAACTTCATATTTTGACTTTGAGCCTCTCTTCTTACTTCATCAAGTTCAGCAAGTTGTTCCATTTCGTCTTCCATAGGCTCAGGAACTTCCAAATCTTCCTGTAAAACAAACTTATAGACTGGTAACAAGTTCTGTAGAGGCATCTTGGCTTGTGCTCCATATACTAATTCAAATGGTGATTTTCCAATTGCCTTCTTCACAGTGATCCTATCAGCCCACACAGCCAATTTTAGCTTTGAATCCCAAGCTTTCTTGTTATGTCCTAGCATCCTTTTTATAATCTTTAAAATAATTTTATTGCTAGACTCTGCTTGGCCATTGGCTTGTGGATGATAAGGAGCTGCATAAGAAATAATAATGCCATACCTATCACAAAAACTTATGAATTCATCTGATCTGAAGCACATCCCATTGTCTGTAATTATTCTCACTGGTGTACCAAATCTGGTGATAATATTGTCCATCAAGAAATTAGTTACTACCTTACTTGTAGCCTGCTTGGTTGGAACCGCCTCCACCCACTTCGTAAAATAATTAGTGGCAACTAGTATCCATTTATGTCTTCCACTTGACTTCTCTTGTATCTCTCCAATAAAATCAATTTCCCATTGATGAAAAGGGGCATCCGCTTGCAGAGGTCGAAGTGGCAGAGCACCTTGATACTTTAATTTTCCAGAAAACATTTGGCAAGCCTCACATTTTCTCACATGTGTAAAAGAATCACTAAAAACCTTTGGCCAATAATACCCAGCCCTGAGAATCTTGTGTGCAGTTGTCTTTGTTGAGTAGTGACCTCCACAAACTCCTTCATGCATTTCACTTAGAACATGCTTGGCCTGTGATTCATCCAGACATAATAATAATACGCCATCTCTGTTTTTCAAAAACAAATCTCCATCAATGAAAACATGCTTTGATGCTTGTAACTTCAAAGTTCTCTTTTGGCTGTCACTTAGCCCATCTGCACACTTCATGTATTTAAGATAATGCATAACATCAGTATACCATAAAGTGTGCTCAATGCTTGCAATTGTAGACCCTTCTTCAACATTGCAAATCTGATTTGCCTCAATATTGGTTTCTGCCATCAGTCTAGCCAAACCTTGGCCTCTAACCAGCTTAGTGATTTGTATTTCCATATCGAACTCTTCAATCTTGTTGATCCATCTACACCTTTTCAATGTGACTTCAGATTGTGTTAAAATATCTTTGACAACAGCATGAGGAACATAAGCAATTACCCTTGCTCCAACAAGATATGGTCTGAATGTTTTTACAGCTTTTACAAATGCAAATGCTTGCTTTTCCATAATGTCATACTTCAATTCAGACCCTTGTAATGATTTACTAAAGAAAGACATAGGCTGTTCATAACCATCATCATTTTTTTGTAACATAACAGCAGCAACAGTATGCATTGAGGCAAAAGAAAAAATCTAAAAAGGCTTTGCAAAATCTGGAGACTTAAGAATAGAAGCCTCTTTGATAGCCTTTTTTATGGTCATAAAAGCATCCAAAGCTTCAGCAGTCCAGTCTATTTTTTTTCCTTTCTTCAACATTTTAGATATGAGCTTAATGATCTCAACAAAATTAGAAACAAATCTTTTGACAAAATTAATTTGACCAAAGAACGATTGTATTGCCTTGACAGTTTTAGGAATAGGAATTTTATCAATAGCTTCAACTCTCTCAGGATCTATTCTAATTCCCTCCTTTGAAACAATATGCCCCAAGAGCTTACCTTCTGTGACTGCAAAATGACACTTCTTTGGATTTAAACTAATACCATATTCAAGAGCTTTGATAAATACCTTTTCAAGATGTTGCACATGATCTTCAGCCTTCTTCGAGTAAGCAGTCAAGTCATCTTGATACACCACCATGATAACGTTAATCAAATCAACAAATGCAACATCCATGGCTCTTTGGAAGGTCGCTCCAGCATTAGTGAGACCAAATGGCATTCTTATGTATACGTATGTTCCCCAAGGAGTAGTGAATGTTGTCTTGTATTGCTCAGATTCCTTGACTTTGACCTGATTGTATCCAGAATACCCATCCATCATGGACAACAGCTCACAACCTGTCACCTTATGTAATATTGCTTCCATGTTGGGTAGAGGATAATTATCCTTGAGAGAAGCCATGTTCAGATTTCTAAAGTCCACACATAATCTGATGTCACCATTTTTCTTTCTCAAAGGAACCAAATTTCAAACCCACGTTGAAGTCTGATTGGCTTAATAATTCCTCCATCCCTGAGCTGTCAATTCTTCCTGCATCTTAGGCTCCAGTGCTGGATTTATGGGCCTTTGCTTTTGTCTGAAAGGCTTGGCGTCTGGCTTAAGTAGTATTTCATGCTGAAATAAATCTTCCCTGTATGCTTTCAGATCTTCATATGACCAAGCAAAAACATGTTTGTACTTTCTCAGCAATTCTATCAACATTCTTCTAATTGCAGGGTTGATCTTCTTTCCAATGTATACCTTTCTTGGTGCTATTTCAATCTCCAAGTTAATCTCTTCAACATCTTCCTTTTTGACTGGTGTTTGCTTCATTAGAGATCTATCATTTCCATCATACACCCTCTCCAATGCCACCAGACCTTTGGGCAATTTATTTGTTTTGAGCTGTAAGATCTCCTTGCCAAACACAGTTTGTTTGCCATCTACTTCCTCAACAAAAGCATTGAAGTCAATTTCCTGAGCTTCATATTGATCTATACAATTGAGGAATTTCAAAAGATCAGTATCATCATTGAAGACTTGCCAACTATAAACATTATCAGGAACAACAGGCCTTGTCTTGAACTCAATCTGTGATACCCCAGCCAATGTGATATCATCTCTTTTCAGCGCCACATTTGCTAAAAAATCAGCCATTATTTTCTTTGATCTGTCAATCCACTCAATTGAAAATGCATCAAACAATTCAATTGTATCCCATACAGCATTCATATATTGCTTTAACCTTTTGTGCTTTGCTGCATACTTGGATTTAATTTGTGAAACAACCAACTCAAAATCACCAAAAATAGTTAACAACTTAATCTTGTGTTTCACAGCTATGTTCAAACCTGTCAATAAAGCTTCATACTCTGCCACATTGTTTGTACATTCAAATGCTAACAGAAAAGAGTATTTAAAAGTAATACCTCCAAACGAAACAAATACAATCCCAGCTCCATTACCTTCTTGGTTGCAGGCTCCATCAAAATACATCTTCCAGACATCACTGCAATTCTGTGCAGCATGTTTTTCAATTGGATCACTATTAATTAATTCTGGTTGAGTTGGTTCTACTTTAAAACTCTCCAGATCAACATCACAAAAACAATTAATCTGATCATGTGGTACACTTTCAACAAACTGATTCATTCTTGGCTCTCTGCATAATTTCACATCTTGCCCATTTACTGGAATAGTAGCATAAGACAAATCAAACTGGACATTCCCTCCAACTGTTGTTGTCCATTGTCTTGACAAAAGCATACCAAACTGCGGAGGAGTATCAATCACTGTGATATCTATATTATAAGCCACCTTTGGATATGTAGCCAATTTGACTTCAACATCTTTCATAATACCAACCACGGGAACAGGTTTGTTATCCATTGCATAACACTTGCCTCCAGTGATATCAACCCACATACCAAGTTGTTTCATCACTCCAACAGGCATGATGTTTATAGCAACACCAGAATATATCATGCAGTTCCTTAAGAATTTGTTATTAACAAGCAACGTAGTAAAAAAGGGATCAACTTGAGGAGGAGTTGATAATATATCAGTCAAGCACACTTCAGAATTATTTACCTTTTCTTGCCTATTGACTGCTTTAACACTTATTTTATTTTCAACATTCACATGTTCTCCATCCATTATCAATTGAATAGCAGTATCCCTATACTCCTTAATTTTCATCATCTCAAGTAGTGGAATAGACATTTTTACCTGGGACAATGCCCGAGTGAAATCAAAAGAAGAGTTCTCGGCCTTAACAGCCTTCCTCAATTCTGGCGCTTCTCCTTTGCTTTCTTCTTTTTCTCTTTTATTAAGCTTGCCAGGCGTCTGTATTTCTTTATTTAATTCCACAACTCTCTGCTCTTGGACAGGCTTCTTTTCAATTATATCATGCTACTTGTTTTCTGGCTTCTTTACAATTTCCTGTGTTGCCTTTTGATCTTTTATAAAAATTCCCTCAGGAACCCCATTTTTCTCATTTGCTTTTATATTTCTCAACCAGTATTGACTTTTGGCTTTCTCAACTGCAACAACAGTGATCCTTTCAATTTCATCTTTAGTTAGTCTTATAACACTACACTGATCAGGCGCCTCAACAGAATGTGGCTCTGTGTAATCTTCATCTGAATCATAAAAGATCTGTTGTTCAGCCATATGAACATTATATTTATGATTTGAAACATCATATTCATAGCCTTCATTCTTTGAAGATGAGTTTCTTTCCTCAACATGGTGAAGAATACTTGAAGTCAGATACACTTTGTGGTCTTCTCCATCATTTTCCATCAACATTCCCTCTTCACGCATCCTTTGAGCTACAACACAATAGTCCAGAGAATGTGGTTGATTACAAACTTCACAAAAATAATTATTACTCACCATGTAAGTTCCCTTCTTGCTTAATGGATCAGGGGTCTCTGTTTTTGGGCCTAACTGATACAGGTTTCCCATCTTTCCAATCTGTATTGTAAGGCATATCATGCAGTCTTGGCCTTTCATTTTTGTTTTCATTTCTGTATGTATTTTCTTGTCTGTACTGGTAATTATTGTTTTGTTGAGGAGGCCTTGGGTTATCTCTCTTATTAGTTATACTAGCAGCCTTCCTGTTGTTTTCAATTGTCAAAGCAATCTTCTGTGCTTCAGCCAGACCTCTTGGAAATCTATTTCTCAGTTCGTACCCAGTTTTAGGATCAAATGCATTTAAATAAACACTTAAAGCTACAGAATCTGGCAACCTTGATCCAGGAGGTACCTTAGTCTGCAATTTGTTAAATCTCTGATTGAAATCATAAACTGAGTCATTTTGATTTTTCTGAATCCTCATCAGTTCATGAAGAGTTGCATCTGGTGCATTTACATTTCCATACTGCTCTAGGAATTGATCTTGGAACACTTGAAGATAACTAATTGAATATGTTGGCAAGCTGTTAAACCAATCCCTAGAATCTTCAATAAGTGACATCATAAACAGCCTCATGTGCAAGTCTTCATATGGCATACCTATATCTTGAATGAACACTTTGAAATTCCTTAGATGTTCTTCAGCAGTGACTGCATTGCTTCCTGTAAACTTGGGAACCAAACTTCTCCAGCTGCTATCCATAGGGTAAGGGCATAGATGGAACCCTGCCAAATCAAACTGCCTGATCATTGCTGCATATTGGTGAGGGGGAGGGATAGGTGGATATTGATACTGATGCATAGGATTATTGTATTGTGCATTATGTTGAGGGATGTGATGCTGACTAGGAGGTGGATGCATATTCACATGCTGTGTGGGAATATGAGGGGGATTACCTGGCTGCTTATAGTGATTCCCACCCTGATTGTAAGGAACGTTCTGTTGATTGAAGGATCCTACACCATGATCATCTTGCTTGTGAGGTGGAACATACTTTGAGCCACCAGCTGTCTGATCAGTAATTTGGGCTTTCTGTAATTTAGCTTCCAACTCCTTTATCCTTTTCTCTTGTTGTTCGAACTATGCCTTTACTTCCTCCGGAAGCTCATGATCAACAACGATATTTTGGTTACTCTTCATCCTCTGATCGTATTCATGCTAAATTCTGAGTCGTTCAGGCTCAAGTCTAGCTTCAAACTCAGCCTGCTTCTTAGCTTCAAGCTCAGCCTGTTTCTGGGGATTATAAAATGGATTTAATTGCTCCTCGAGGGTACACAGCTCTGCACTTGAATAATCATTCCATGTATCATAGCGATCTGTTTTGTCTCTACCTGTCAAATACATATCTTTGTTTATCTTTTTTCCTTTATCAACATTATCATCCCTATGAATCCATTTACTGCTGTCAGCAGGGGCTCCATTATGACCTCCCATGTACTGAGACCTTCTTCCATTCATGATGAATGACTGCAAAAATTTCTGTCAGAGTCGCCACTCACTTTAATCAAAAATGAGAAAAATGTTCAATATTTCTTGTTCCCAGCAGAGTCTATTCAAGTTTTCTGACTCTATGATTAAGGCCTTGATTTTGATTATTCCCCAACAGAGTCGCCAATTTGTTAGCTCTCAAAAACGCAGGTTTGAACCACGAAATATTGCCAAGCTTTCACAACGTTTTAGGGTAACAGAACAAGGTTCGAAACAACTGAACCTTCTACTCTTCTGGTGCTGCAAGACCAAGGCGGGTGTACCTCTCTTGAACAATGCAGATTTAACTTGTGATTATCTTTCTGAAATGCTTTGTCCACAATGGCAGATAATAGTGAATAAATGAAACCAAACTTGATAGCTACCTTCTGATCTAAATCCTAGAATGTTTAATTAATAGATATAAAAAAGAACTAAAATGGATTCAAATAGTGAAATGCAGAGACTAGTGCCTTGTTGGGTAGGCGGAGTCAAATGAGATCAATATGAACACTCTCTGGATGAGATACATATTATCTGGCATATGATTTATTCATAACTTGTATGAAATGCAATATTGTGACTACTAAGTTCTACTTTAATAATCCAAAATGAATCTCTCTGATTACTGTGATCAATAAAAGGATTTAATATTTGCTTGAAAGAACCAATTGATTAATCACACAAATACAGCAAATGTGTATTGATAAATTGAGCATAAACTTGTTATGTCAACTTCAACAACCAGAAAAATCAATCATGGAGACAACTTAGCAGTATTTTTCATTTAACTCAACAGATAACTGACACCAGAAAAATGCAGCAACATCAACTGAATCTCATAAATACCTCCATTGTGAAAATCATGCAACAATAGCCTCTGGTCTGATAATTTTATTCTAATGTATCTACTTGCAGTGTATCGAAAAATCTGATCTCTCATCCTCAATTAACAACTAAAACATGCTTATTTATACACCAGCATGAGAAAATTAACATAATGAAAATCCATGTCGGCCCAGCACCAAATTCGGGCAAATCTCATATGTCGGCTTTAGTGTTTGAAATTCTGTTATTACCAGTGACAGTCGGCAAGACAGGCCAGAAGGTATGCCGAAGGCAAAATAACGCTTATTGCACCTGCCCAGGTTCCCCTGCTCCTCGTGCTTCACCGTGACTATCCATTTGTTATACCGAAGTCAAGAAATGTCGCTTTGTTTCGTTATAGCCCGCTGTTGTCGTTGAGATGTCATATAGATTCAAAATGCTTCATCGGAATGTATTTCCTTTATGTGCTTTCCATTCGCCGAGACAGGGGCACATCTCACACCGAAGCAATCCTTTCGCTTTGTTCACAGTCGCTATAGCTTATCGCTCTCGGGGAGACCTCCAAGAGATACTATCGGGTTACACCGAAAGCCTCCCATGTAGCCTCATGTCGTTGTGACTTAAAGATTTTCCCGCCGACAACCAATCTTCACAAATATTCGCCAGGACACAAGTGTTCTTATATCGACAGAAGCCATCCATTCAATGCATGTCGCTATAACCATGACCCCTCGGCAAGATGCTTTGTAGATATCACATTGTTATATCGAGAAGACCAATGTATATTACACCGTCACCGTGACAATCGGAACTTCTCGCTGATTGAGCCTCCCTTTTGAAAAGTCAGTGCAACACACTGGATTCGCTGAGATGTCACCGAAACCCCCAAACTCTTGCCGAAATAGCATCCCTTTGCATTGTTGGTTGGTGAAACAACACGAAGTCGTTATAACCCTTCACCGAAGTCCATGTCTGGCCGAAACGAACATTGAAGCATAAGTCGGCAAGACCCAAAAACATTCGCCAAGATGCAATGCCGAAAACTCCAAGCTTTGTCGATATGTGTATCATCCCGATCACCGAAACAAAACCAAGGTCTCGTCGACAACCACCTGTAAGTAAGATCCAGTCGCCGTGACAAATGATAAGTCTTGCCAATAGGCAATATAGACTTATGCAAGCAAAAAACGCTCAATGGGTCGGGGAGACAATAGAAGACCTATGCCGATAGGCACCAAAAGGTGGAAAATGCAAGACCCAAAGGAGTCAAAGGGATGATATGGAAAAATATAGATGAAATATGCACACGATAGTACTAGATATGGAAGTTTATAGGTGAAAACATATATAAAAACATCAGATTTTTACAGTTCTAACATCACCCAAGGAATCCTTGCTCATGAAATTTTTCCCTTTATTCTAAGGCACATTCTCCTCCTTACTTTTCTTTTTCGGCTTAGCCTTGCTGGGAGTCTTCGCAGGGGTAGACTTGAGATCACATAGGCTCACCGCCGCACAGGTTTGGGCAGCTCCCTCAACTCCCTTTAGTTTTTTGGTAGCAGTTTTGGGTTTTTGAGCATCCTCAGGGACAAGGTGGCTTTTCTTGGCAAGGCCTTTGGATTCAGCCGGAGATAAGTTTGTCTCGTTGGGTGGCTCAAGTTCTTCAATGCGGACGGTCGAAATGGGTTTCAGAGGGCATAAAGCCAGATGAAAGTGGTAGTCTTAGGATAAGACCCTGGTGAAGCGGCAGAGGAGTGGGTTCATTGGGATTTAAAGCAACAGACTCCACACATTTCTCAACACAACTTTCAAGGTCCAAGAGCAAATAAAAGGGAAAGCTCATTAAAACTTTATGCCTAAGGTGATTTAACAAGGGAAAATGGTAATAGTAATAAGTCTTGTACCTTCCTTCCAACGTAACATATTTCATCAACGCAAGACACAACTGGTTCCACGACTGAGGAAGAGCCTCTCGTTCAAACCCAAACTAGTTGCGCACAGGTTTCTCATCACCCACAAAGAATTTGTTCATACTAGAATTGTCTTGGGTCTTCGAATGTTTAGGATGCTTCATGCCAGAACTCTGGAGGCTTGTCGCTTGCGCAATCACTTCCTCATCAACCGTAAAGGAGATGCCTCCCATAGTCACATGCCAATTCTTCCAAGAGTTGATGTATTGGGTCGACAGATTAGGGTCATGGCCCACAAGTCTCTCCATCAGAGGAGTAATGCCACCTTCAATGCAAATATGCCAGACAAGCGGATCCTTGTGAAACTCATTGCAATTATCCGGCTCCGTTCGCACACAATCCCCCCCCCCTCCCCCCATGACTCTGCACCATTCACAGTAAAACGAAGAACCCTGAAAAACCAGAAAGTTAGAGAAAATAGTAAGGTGAAAAATCACCCCTGCATTAAGGCATTTAAGCCACAAATGGCAATTTTTGGGAATCAAGCCTAAGGACATATCACATGCGTGAGCTAATAATTTCCCGGTAACAATCTTAGCATAGGCTTTCATGAGTAAATTCTCGCATAGGCGGCTAAGCACCAGGTACATGATCGACATGGAAGGATTGCCTTCCACGTAGCAAAAATTCTGAAACCTAGGTAGGATAGTCGCAGGGACCAAATTAGAAATCCCTAAAAGGATAGCAATTAGAGGATGGTCAAATTTAGATATACCTCAAATAGAGGCTATAAGGTGCCAAACCAAAATAGCGAGTAAGGAAAAGCCAAAGAGGAGTTTAGTTTCATAATTACAAGTCACATCAAATTCAAAAACACAGAAATTGTAAATCTGCGATCTCAAAAGAATCCTCATAAGGAGATTACGATAAGTACAGTCCAACTTAGAGTTAATCAACCGATACTTGCCGCAATAAAAAATGATTTCCTTATTCCAAACATGCTTTAATCTGTAATTTGTAATAATCCACATGGTATCCATCCCATTGATACAACTAATCATCCATCTCATCAAACCAATAAGACCACAAAGCCCAACGAGGAAGCTAGTGGGCCCCCCAATAATCCAGCTAAGCACAAGTTGTGTTTCCATCATGAGTCGTGAAAGGGCTTTGTTCCTTAACTATCATACTTTGAATATTTGGCGGAAAAAAAACTTAAATCACACCAACATTTGGATAAATTCCAATGAGAGCCAAAATTGGCTAAGGCATCAGCCACTTGGTTCCCCTCTCTATAGATATGACTGGCCACCTTTAATTTTAATCTAGCCACAAGTAATTTGATGTCAAGAAGAATATCCTTAGTGTTCCACCCTAGGAGTCTATCAAAATTTATAGCATCAATTATGGACTTAGAGTCACCTTTTATATGTAGGTTCTCTATCTCCAAGGAAACCGCAATTTGTAATCCCTTTAACAATCCTCTAGCTTCCGCTATCATTGACGAATGTTGACCAATCCCCCCAGCATAACCGACCACCCACTTACCTCTGTGATCTATGATAACACCTCTTATGCTTGCTTTGCCCAAGTTGCCCTTAGCAGCCCCATCAAAGTTTAATTTAAACCAGTCTCTGTCAGGGGGTTTCCAAATAGTGGCTCTCCTAGCCAGAAATTTGGAATTGTCATACGAGTTGGCATCCAGGTTCTGATGCCAAGCTTTAGCTATGCTTATTTCCAACTTAGTGAGCCCTTTATCCGGGGTTTTTCCTTTGAAAAGAGCAATATTTTCCCCAATGAGCCAAGCTCCAATCCCAAACACCTCTTTCGAATTCATCTCAGTGTTTTTGATTATCCTATTATTCCTTTCTTTCCATAAGCACCAACAAATAAAGGGAGGAACTTGATTCCATAATTTCCTAGTTAGCGAATGGGCAAAGGGTCCAAACCAACTCAAATTAAAGGATGTGATGTCCTTGCACATAATCCACTGTATCCCTAATCTTTTAAAAGCCAGCTCCCACACCTTAGCAGTAAAGGGGAGTGTAACAACAGATGATCAACAAATTCTTCGTTGCATTTACATAAAAAGCATTTGTTGGGGATCTAGAATCCCTTTTTCCTTAGATTATCCTGAGTAAGAATTTTGTTATGACAAACAGTCCTCCAGAAAAAGTTCACTTTCAGTATCATGTATCTATTCCACACCTTTTTCCATAGATTATTGGTCACCCCCTAAACAGTCAACTGTCTGTAAGCAGTTTTTACAGTAAGATCACCCTAAATATCATGAGTCCAGAAGAACTCATCCTCACGGATAGCAGGGGGTATCCTGGTGAGAGAGAGTAACTCCTACAGCTCTCTGGCTAGTAGACAGATTAGGAGATACAAGACAGCAAAGACTAATGTCATTTCATTTCCTAGCTCTTACAGGTCCAAGAAGATAATCACTAATATATATACCAAACACATGTTGAGCCCGATCCTTGAGAAGCTTGAACTCCGAAGAATCCAGGGGAGAGTCAAGTAACCAAGCGTCTTCCTAGAATATGATTTTGTTACCATTACCAATCTTCCATTTAATCCCATTCCTCAAAAGGTCCTGAAGACTACAGATTCCCTTCCAAACCAAGGAACCCACAGGGTGAGCCTCTAAAAGGTAGTCAATTAACGGCCCATTCAAAAGGTATTTGGCATTCATTATTTCACACCAATCCTTCCTATCCCTCGGATGATCCCAACCCACTTTGGCCATAAGATCTTTGTTAGAATTAGAAATGATTCTTATCCCAAGACCACCACACCACTTCAGTTGGCAGACCTTATCCCATTTAACCAAAGCGAGTTTCTTTTTCTCCTCAATGCCAGACCAGAGAAAAGACCTCTGGGTTTTCTCCAACTTATCAACAATATATCTGGGTATCTTAAATATGGATAGGAAATAGATAGGGATACCTTGAAGAACAGTAGAAAGAAGTTGAATCTTACCAGCATGGCTAAGTAAAGAACCTTTCCACCCAATAAGTTTCCTTTGAATTCTTTCAAGAATAGAATTCCAAAACTCAGGAGTGACGTCTTTGATAATTAGGGGAAGCCCAAGATAAACTGAGGGGAGAGAACCACTCTGACAGCCCAAAACAACAGTCACCCGATTTTGCAAGTTAGGAGTGTTGTTGAAGAAGTAAATCATGCTTTTATTGTAGTTAATGCACTGTCTAGAACAAGCAACATAATTGTTAAGGCAATTTTTCCATTTCCTAGCTTCCAAAACCGAAGCTTTCCCAAATAGAAAAGTATCATCCACAAATTGTTGGATCACAGTTGGCTCAAGGGTGGTAGCAACCTTAATTCCTTTTATGGTTCCCTCTGATAGCATACTAGAGAAGTCCCTGCTTAGAACATCTACCACCATTATAAACAAATAGGGAGATAGGGGATCTCCCTGTCTGATTCCTCTCCCAGCATGAAAGAATCCAAAGGGTGAGCCATTCACCAAAACAGAGTACTTAATAGTAGTAATGCATTCCATTATAAGATTGACCACTAATTGATTGAAACCAAACTTAGCCAACACTTTAGGAACAAAATTCCAAATCACCTTATCATAGGCCTTGGAAATATCCAATTTAAGGGCCATACCAGCATAGTTGCATCTATCCATAGAATGAATTAGCTCATGAGTAGTGATGGTAGCATCAAGGATATATCTACCAGGCACAAACCCTTTTTGAGTAGGGTTGATGATTTTATCAAGAAGAGGTTTGATACGATTAACCAAAATTTTAGAGAGGATTTTGTAAAAAGTATTACAAAGGCTGATAGGGCAAAAATTGATATGTTGAGGATCTGCCACCTTGGGAATAAGAGCAATGAAGGTGTGATTTAGTTGCTTAAGAATCTTACCAGATTTGAAGAAATCACGAGCAGCCAAAATGAGATCCTCACTGATGATCTCCCAGAAGGACTGAAAGAAAGTCGAAGGCAAACCATCAGGGCTCGGGGCTTTGAAAGCCCTCATGCTTAAAGTGAACAGCTTAACCTCCTTAGGTGTAACAGCACTGAGAATCCCCATATTGTCATTTTGGGAAATTAAGTTCGGGAGCGAGTCAACTAGCAAACTATCAAGATCCGGATTAGCGTCATCAAGGGGAGCCGCATAAGCTTTCTAAAAATAATCTACAGCCACTAACCCGACGAGGGAGGGAGAACTAATGACCTCACCCTGAGCATTGTGTAACTTGTTTATCTGGTTCCTCTTCTTATGTTTGACAGTAGAAATGTGAAAGTAGGAAGTGTTCCTATCTCCTTTTAACCATTGCACCCTAGATTTATGTTTCCAAAAGATCTTTCTTTAAAATTTGCTCCCACTCCCACCAGAACTCCTTCTCTTGGGTGCAAGTGGAAAGACTGATGTCACCCTCCTCCATTCTCTTTTGAACCATTTTCAATTTTTCCCCAATGATTTTTTTCTTCTGGAAAACATCCCCAAAAACCCTTTTATTCCAACCTTTCACCATACCTTTAATGTGTTTTAGCTTAAAGAACAATCTGAACATGGGGGAACCATGCACAGAGATATTCCACCATTCAGCAATTTTCATTTTAAAATCCGGGTGGGAATTCCACATAATTTCAAAATGGAAGGGATAAGGTCCAACATCAGACTGGTCACAAGAAGTAAGTAACATGGGATTGTGATCAGAGACAGTCCTAGGTAAAGCCTGCAAAGAAGCACTAAGCAAGCCCAACCAGTTACAAGAACATAAGAAGTGATCCAACCTAACTTGAATCAAGTCTTCACCTAAACGTCTATTGGACCAGGTAAAAGCTTGCCCTGACAAATCAATATCAATCAGACCCTTAGAACTCAAAAAGTGTGCCAGATCAGCCATGCTATCAGAGTAGTCAATCAAGCCACCACTTTTCTCCGAAGGAAAAAGCAGGGTGTTGAAGTCCCCAGCCACCAGCCAACGAGACCCACTATTGTTTTTTATCCAGTCAGCCAAAGACATCCAGAGATCCAACCTAGTATTCCTTTGGTTGGACGCATACACATTGATAAGCGACCAAGAGCCGCCAGGGAAAGTAAAGGAGACACCCACACTACTCCGACAGCAGAACAACTCAGTGCCAAAAAACCTAGAAGGGTTCCAGAGCACCGCAAGATCTCCAAAGGCCCCTTCGGCATCACTGTAAGAGAAAGAGGCCCCAGGCCAAAGGAACTTAGCAATATTATCAAAACTAGCTTTCTTCATTTTGGTTTCTTGTAGGAGTAAAACATCTATTTTATATTCCAGAATATAATTCTTTAAGGCAAGTTGCTTATGGGAGCTATTCATCCCACGCATATTCCAAGACATGACCACCATTTTTGACCTTTCTTTGAGGACACTTCCAATGTCCTCTGTTTTCCCAAGGTAATCTCATTTGTGGTTTCCCTTAATCACGTGTATCTTTGGGAAGGCCTACCAGGCTTGGAATCACCTCCCACATCCGCCTTTTTCTTCCTCCCTTTTTTTTTCGAAGTAATTCAGTTCTCCTCATCGACAACAGATTCTTGTTTCATATCTTATGGGATAAAAGCAGACGCCTCCCCCAAACCCAAATCCTCCCATATTTCACCCTCTTCTCCAATAGTCTCACAAGTACCAACAAATACCACCTCCGACAGCACTCCACCAGTATAGGCTTCTTCCCCCACAGCAGTGCTGGACTCGGGAAACCCAGCTTCCTCGATATTAACATTATCCATAAACTCAGCTACAGACAGATTAGCAAGGCCCTCAATCGGGACAATCACCGACTCAGGAATAGGAACATCAGAATTGGGAGATTCTACATTAGCCACTAACTCCAGCAAAGGATTCTCAGAGTTAGAGTCAAGAGAAGCCGACAAGGAAGCAGAATTGTTGGCTATGTTGCTCCTTAGTGTATGATGTATAGAATTGTACGAGGTGGGGACCTTGATAATAATCCTCACCAAGTAATAAAATCCATACATGATTAAGCTTCCCAAATTTCAAGTGAAACTTCTCAAAGACTTAAAAAGATAGGAAGACACTTTATCTAAAGTTTCCTAACATTTGGAGGCATCCTCATATGTGTCTCTAAGACGAGGATGTATTTTTAATTTTGGAAACAAGTACCAAGGGTTAGGGCATAAGCCTACAAGTATGCATATGTATATCTAATTTCTTGTAGAAGAAAAGAAGGAAATCTACCACATCAAATGGGATGAACTCAAGCAGTAATTTGTTGGGGCTTCTATAATGGAGACTCTTTCTCAAATCCCGCAGAAGTACTTATTTGAATGTGCTTTAATATGCCACTAAGCAGGAAAATACCCCTGCAAGGGAAATTTACCAATCAAAGGAAATAGGAAATATAATACACCGCCAAAAAAATGGTATTCTCCAAATAAAACCTGTTTTAATGTTTCTTTTCTACAACAAGCTATATGAAAATCAATCCATACCTCAGGAAATTGTGGATGAACAAGTATCAAATATAATCTTGTAAAATAAGCTACGCATGTGCATTTGCATACATGTGTATGGGTGTGTGATGGTGGATTTGTGGACTCATGCTGAGTTCATGTGTGAGTGTGTAGGAGGCTAGGTGAGCAAGTATGGGTGGGAGAGTGGGTGGATGCATAGGCGTGTGTGTGTATCTACAAAGCTACTCAATTACCAGTTGAATTAAAAATGTAAACACCTGAGCAAGGGACAACCACCAATTTAAAAAGTTTAACACAGATCTTTGTCTAAAGATAGATCGGATTATACAATTATAGTTAGATAGGTTTTATCAATGCAATTATATTGTCATATCTTTGTACCCATAAGCCTAATTTTATAACATTTATGACATTGAATTTGAATACACAAGTGTTGCCACTGAGAAAAGGTATTTGTGCAAATTATGCAGCCTGACACAAAGAAAAAAATGTTTTGTGCCATGTGACAGAGACAAACATATCTTTATCTCATACTAAAAGAAATCAAGACAACACAATGCCAGCTTCTTCTTTGCAGCATGCAACTGCAAGTTATCAAAGTAACACATACACCACTGCCCATTGGAAACCACAGTAGATTCCCATGCACTAAAATTCTAAAATAGCACCTTCAAGATCCAAACAGACTCCAGTTGTGAATTTTGAATGTTGCAAGGCACAATCTGAAAGCTTCCATAACAGGCATGCAACCAACAGCTGCTGCAGGAACTGCAGCTCCAGAACCAATGCTTCTCGCACTCTCGCTCAGCTCACTAGAAACATGGTGCTACAAGTTAAAACCTTCTCAATAATACTTCGTTGTAAGTTACATGCTGAAATGAAAGATTCAATAGCAATATATTGCATCTATAAAATAAATATTTCATAAATTCTCTACGGAATTATTTCTCATTACTAATTCTTCAATAATCACACAGAACAAATAGAGAAAATTGATAGTACCTGTAATCATCAATATAATGAGAAATGAATGCTTACGAAACTTACGAATTTGCAATACCAAATGTTTGGTCATCTGATCCTCAACGTTTTCTCGACCAAATACCATGGTGGCTAGGCTATGCACTTTTGTATTTCTCATACTATAGTTGCTAAAATTGTCTCAAAATCATTTTAAACGTAGTTAGAATGCATTAAAAAGGTTCCACCAAGACTAAGAATTCACAGACATGCTCACTGTTTCTTCAGAGTTTTTTAATTGTGTGCTGGTTCTTCAACCTTGAATCTCATAAATGCTTACAGGTCTGTTGAAATAACTGTTGATATACTTTTGAATTAGTTAGTTATGTCAATTCATTAATGCACCTAAAAGTAGTATTAAAATTGTTTTTTAGATTTTAGTTTTAGGATAAGATGAAAACTTCAATCAACTCTATTGGATACTTCTCAACTGGAGCTGATCTCACCTCTATTATAGTTATCACCTTCAGCAAAGTAAAACTGAATGTACAACCAGTTCAATTTAAGCCTAATTGAGTAAAAATCTTCTATTTTGGGAATCTTCTTGAAGCTAGCTTTTACACACTTCCCTACAAAATGGCATTATGAGATCGTAGGAAATGCATGAGAGATCACTTGACTGTAATTTTCCTCTGAGATTTTTTTATGAAAAATAGACTGTAATTATGCACAATATCCATGAATTTCTAAGCTAGTTTACATGTGGTTGATTGGATCCTGTTTATTTTGAAAGGATTTTAACTTTTAATACACTTTCAGAGTCTCAGACCCATGAAGAACTAGCTCCAAACATAGGTTATGGGACTGCACAATCAGATCCAGAATTGTCAAGAATCAGATGGTACTAGTGGGAAAATCAAAACCATGAACGATAGTCATTTTTTAAATATAACTTGTTTGTCTAGCCTCAAGAGCCTCTGAAGTTGCCAGACCTTAAAAAAGTGAGGGCCAATGATGTGTTTTCTATTCTGTTTTCCTTTCTAGGTATCAGCTCCAACAATTTCAACAAGGGGGACATTTGACAAGCCTCATTTTACTACATAGCTAAGAATAGCCTAAGATACTGCCTTTTGATATCAACAGCTTGATATACCTAAGTGTTAGGATTAGATGTGTTATTCACCTTGCATATCCTAAGGTATAATTGTTCATACACATTTAATTTTGTATGTATCTCAAAGAAACATCAAGTGGGCAATGGAATGCACATGTGAGGATGGGCACATATGTAATTATTTTATTATTCTCTAGGCCTTGAAAATATTCTTTGTAATGAGGCAATGGAAAGGGGGGTTACATAGTGGACTTATAAGAGAATTTTCTATATTAGACTTTAGTTGGACATGGAATGCAATTACTGCTTCATTGAGGTATCATACATTGTTTTATGTGGGGTTATATTGTCATTTTTCCTCCAAAATTGAAGAGTGCTGATCTCCATGGAAGGCATGAAGCCTGATATTGTATTGTAACTATGTTATTGCTAGGAATACATTGGATTTGTTGCCCTGGAGGTTGGGTTTTTCCCAAAATGGTTTCCCCAATGTATATCATAGCTATGTCACTCTTGTTATGTAGTTTATATTCTTCTTCTCACATTCTTACTCTTTTCTAAGCATTGCTTTACACGTTGGAATGCTACTAAAATTTCTATAAATAAATTATTGAGATATTCTCCTAGTAGGATTAATATGGAGATACCTACATCCATAGTTCTTAAGCTTTGTTTTCTAAGTTTAATTGCTAAGGGGTTTGCAGGAACTTTTACTAAAATTTGGTATCGAAGCCATGGTTTTGGTTGTAGGCAGGTTTGCCTTGTGACTAATCCTTTGTAATGACCCTTGCAAATTCTGTCCTTAATTTTTCAGTTTTGAATGGTTTGGAATTTCGTCAAACAGTTGCTGTGCAATCTCCTTTCAGCCAGTGATTGGTCTTTCTTTTGGCTTTTCTCATGTAATGATAAATATGCATGAAGGCTAAGTATGCTATTGACTGATATGAATGTGAAATGCAAGAATACTTTGATTTTTAAGATTCTAAGATGACTGAAATTCAGATGCAACTATAATTTCATGAGTAATGAGCAAGGACAGCCACTGGAGATTTCTACAAACAGTTGTCATGCATACTAATGGCTTTACTAAATTCAGTCTGTTATATCAGCTTGCAAAGATCATTCAAATACTGATTGATTTACAGAGATGAATATCATATTACTAAGATGCCAAGACTGCCCCGAGACTTCTAATTCCCATTTATCATGAGATACACACAGCTGAGCTTAAGCCTTAAAGTGATATATATATCAGATTTAAATGACAGTCTAGGTAGCACTATTTTCTGACTGTGACAACTTGCAATTACAATGACATCCTACAGATTGACTCAATAGAACCAGCCGCTAAAATAGATACAATATATAACTGAGACAGCCCTAGTAATATGGCATTTACATGAAATATCACTAACAGAAATACACATACAGCATTTTAGGACTCAGGCGACTTACTTCTAATGTGTCTCAGCAATTATCATGATCAATGACGCCTCCAAGACTCATGTCCAAGCAACTGTAAATAATCTGACCTGATATTCAATTGCTCCCAGCATGGACAAGAAGAAGACGACTTCCAGGAAACTCGACTTGCAAGAGCAGCTCACACAAACTCATATATCACTTGTAGCTTTAATGCAGAGGTTCGCCCAGCCTGTAGGTATGAATACGTCTCTCTCTCAACCTCCAATAAGCTCCCACAACCCAGACCAAGTCTGATTTCAAGTCGACTCAACTCAGTAAAAACACGTCCTCCTTAAATCTGCTCTCTTCCTCCAAAATACGCCTTGGGATTGTCATTTGCAAGTCAGATGTGCGCCTGGGGTTTCTCACTGTAGAACGCCTTCCCAAAAACCACTAATGGTGCTCCAACTCGATGAATATGCTATGGCGGCGACTATTGAAGAATCCCGTCTTATTTTAATAATTTCAGAAAGTGCATTTCTTTGGAATATAACCCGATTCCTTAATAAGCTTGAAAATAGCACATTGAAAATCACGGGATGATATTCGCTAAACCACAAAGGTATTTACGGCAAATATAATATTGAAAATCCACTTTAATGCCCCACCAAAATAATATTCCCGACAAAAGTATTTATTTTCTCAAATATTATATCCAAGTGTTATTTTGCTCCAAAATAACCTTAAACTTATGAATAATAAACTTTATCAGCAACACAAATAAATGCAATAATAAACTAGCTATTGCATTAATATTCAGAATTGCAATAATACATCAACTATTGCATAAATTACTTAGCTTCTCAGACAAGCCGAATACAATCGCTTTTCTGCAAATTTGGTCGCTGAAAATGACCATTAAATTTGCAATGAAGCACCTGTAGAAACCTTGGATGGATTCCTCCACAATCTCCAACTAGGGTTGATCTTTCACAACCGAACCTAGTATCCTAGAGTCTTCAAACCCTCGGACCTGAAAAAGCCTTCAAACTTCTCCCAAACTGAAATGAGAAGTAAAATCCAAGTCATATTCAAAAGGCTAGCTCACAGCTCCTTATAGAGAACTTTCCAATCTCCTCCAAGATGCTTCTAGAAATATTATTATTTTATTCCCAAAGTGACTTTATAATTTATTATTTTATTTTAGTCACTTTAATTAAATTAATTATAAATAAAGTTACCCTTTTGATTTAATTTATGGAGATAATTTTATAAATAATTAATTTAATATTCCCACTTTAATTTAATTAAAATATTCAATTAAGCCATCCTTTTGAAATATCATTAATTTTTGGACAACTTAATCAATTAATTGCCAAACCAACTCAACTGCCACAGCATCTGAGACTTGAACAACAAACCATTTGTGCCTGTCCACCAACCACCTGGATCCCAAATAATCATGAAAAGAACTCCAACCAACATCCTCTGAATACAGCTGAAGCTCCTAACACTGTCAAGCCCTGTCAATTTGTGAGGCCAACCACCCAACAAATAAATTCTTGGGTCCCATGAAGGAATTGGAAAGCCAACACCTGACGGCTTCCGTTGTGCCACTCTAATAACCTCAAAACCCCAACTGTAACAAGTCTCTAAGTCTTGATTCAAAAGCCAATCAGCAAGAGGGAACAAAGTAGATGATTTGCCAAACTTGGAGTCATTACTTGAAGTCGGGAATATATCATACCAGAGTGGACCAGAACACCTCTTATTCAACCCACCTCTCTATGTCATCAAAGTCATAGCCAAATCCTGTGTATGTGGGCTGAAAGTAAATTGATGAGCACACCTCATTATGCAATCAAAGTGAAACTCCCTTGTCTGCACCAATGGGAAACCAAAGTAGTCATGTGTACTCCACCCTACACTACCATCATCAGAAGAAGACTCACAACTCACAACAGGATGAGTTGGTCTTGCAGCAACATCATCATTACCCCTTATAATCTTGTCCACATCTCCATTTGTTGCATTGGAACTGGTTTCTAATTTGCTTTCAAGAGTAAGAAGAGTACCATAATGAATTCCATTAATCTCCTAAAAAGGGGTTGGAACAACACCATGGTCCAGCGTGCAAGACTTAGAAGAAATCATCTTCTTCTAATAAGACTGTCCAATGTCAATCTCTAAAGTACCGATGTAGAGCCTTGTGCTAAAATCTCCCATGACGCTTGAACCTACAGCCAAGACTGATGTGTTTGCGTCATCAACAATCAATCACCATAAGTGGTCTCCTGAAGATGTGAAAGATGCCCAACATAGGTGCATAGAAATATTTACCAATCCCTGTCAAGTTGTTGGCATAAATTAGAACAGCACCATGTAGCCTGTGAATCATGTCCATGATGGAGCAAAGCGTATTATAACGATCAAATGACGATAATAGCTCATCATTGATCCATCCTCTAACATCAAAGTAGCAATCCCAACTTCTCCTATCCATCCCAACAGCTGCTGCCCTCAAAGTGTACCCTGACAGAATTCTAACCCACGAAGTAGGACAGCCATCAATCAATGAAGTAGGAGGTAGAACCCATGGGGTTAGGGTTGGGATACATCTACCAACATGCCTATCTCCAAACCATAGACTAAAATCAACCGGAAACTTGAGCATACACCTCTCGAGATCAAGAACAATGCATCCTTCACCAAATGACTCATCTCGCCTAATCATCACAAGAAGCACTACACCTATATCCTGAGTGTGAATGCTAGGAGATCTCACGCTGCTTTCCTCATCCTGTGCCCTAGCTACCATAGATGATTGAGTCTCTGTGTTACATTCCTTTTGTCTTGAACAAGATTATGGCAATAATAATATAGTCGTTATGTTAGTTGTGATTAACTAACTTTCATGAGAATGTGGAAATTGGGAAAAGAGTTTTTAATTTATTTGATATAACTGCAATTATGAATGATTTCTTTATATATATATATATATATATAAGTGAATGTGTTGATGTGTTTTTATTTTAAAAATGATACAGAGAACGGCCTAACCCTATTTCTTTATCAAGTGGATGCAGAATTGTCAACACCTCGAGGGAAAGGGAAATGTCATCAAGGAGAGGTCATAGTCTATATATATATATAAGTGAATGTGTTGATGTGTTTTTATTTTAAAAATGATACAGAGAACGGTCTAACCCTATTTCTTTATCAAGTGGATGTAGGATTGTCAACACCTCGAGGGAAAGGGAAATGTCATCGAGGAGAGGTCATAGTCTATAAAGGACCAAATTACCATCGAGTCACAAGTTGGTGTAAGGTGGCTACATGGAAGTCGTAACCTTGGGATATATCTCACTTAATTAAATAATTATAAAAACAAGTAGTTGATTTCAACTTTGGAGTAAGAATAAATCAAGTTGACTTTATTTGTGCATCATCGTTCTCCTTTAGAAGTCATGTATTTAGCCTTAAGCGCACCTTGGAAATGAAATTTAATAAAAATATTTAAGCCGATAATAATGTAATCTCTAATTCGCAATTTTGAGTTGAAAAAGGTTCATTTAAGTTTGGAGGCAGTAATCCTTCGCCACCTTGTTCTTCGAGACTGGATGTAACGCCCAAGAGGGAAGGCATGCAAACATTTATCATGGAGTCTTGTTTCGCCTTGAGTTATCTTTGGGGTATTCTTCATTCACGATTTCCTCTCTCACACTCACTCTTTCTTTCCTCTCATTCGGTTGGCATTTCTCTAGGAAAAAGGGTTATTGTTATACAGTCAAGCACTCTAGGGGCGAGTGCCATTCTCAATTACTCATCATTTAAATCTCTCAAGGGTGGGAAAATCAATCTACATCAGGAGTTAGTTTGCCAAAGCATTACTCTTTTGGTCGGTGGGAAACATCGAACATTTATAGTCAATTCCTTGATCTCTAGAGAAAACGTCAAGAGAGCTACCGGATTTTATTTCTACATATCCAGGCACATATTTGAGTGTCTTAAAATATGTTAATCAGAAATATTGAAAGTCCATTTCTATGTTGAGGAAACGTGTTATGTTAAAGCGTTCTTTTGGAACATATCTAGTCTGATGATTATTGCTATCGAATACTTGCCAAAAATAAATCCAGGGCTTTGTCTAGTCGAAACCTTTCTTATTAATCTTAATGAACTAGTTGAGTTCATCGAACTTGAATTCGAGAATTTCTAAGTCTTTCTTCCTTCATTGCTTAATTCGAAGTCTAAACCATACTTTGTTTTCTTTAGTTCTTGAATCAGTCAAACCATTAATCTTTTGCAAACGTCAATTAGCTGAAATATATTTTGAGACTGGAGTCTTATCTTAATATCGATTAAGACTATCATTCTTTCTTTTGTGGATAGGAAATGAACAATTAACCCTAATTGTAGAACGAACTTTGAGTTGAGTCTCTGATTATATAAACTCAAAAGTCAAATGTATTATTGCCGAGTAAGGGTGAGAGTGTTGATAGCACTAGAAACATGCTCTTCACCATTAAAACATTGGCCAAGGTTATGATGCTTTGAAAAGGCAATAATCAGCCATCAAGAATCAAATATACCCCTAGTCAGAACGGTCATTCTAGTTAGGAGAACCTATAGTGAAAGACCAACCAGGATAGTATAGATTCTTGACACCAAACTCAAATGGCAAGATGGTAATTTGGAAAAATTCTTTATAGACTGCCCCTCGTGAAGGGTCGGGTTTCTTCAGTTGAAGAAACACGGGAGACCAATAGGTCTTTGGTTGGGCGGAAAAGCCCTTGATGATGTTTCTCTTTCCCTCGAAGACTAAATCTTGTTCAAGCATTCCAGCAGGAAGCCTTCAGACTGTACTTTCTCTCAACTCTCTCTCTCTCTTTACTTCAAATATATTTACTTATTAATGTTTATTTCATTGTTGTTTTAAATGCTCTATTCATTATAATTAATGGAAAAGTTAGTTCACAACCAACTGTAACTTTCAGTTATAAACCGTTAATTGTTCCATTTTAGCTGAAATTGAAAAACAAGAAGTTAGTTATTGAATGTTAGAGTAATTATTGCTCATAATATATATCTCTTTCATGTTTGTTATTGAAATGAAAACTCTTGTTAGGAAAATTAGTTAGTTACTCTTCAGCTAAATC
The DNA here is from genome assembly GCA_007258455.2 of Sequoia sempervirens. Lineage (NCBI taxonomy): Eukaryota > Viridiplantae > Streptophyta > Pinopsida > Cupressales > Cupressaceae > Sequoia > Sequoia sempervirens. The sequence continues at coordinate 56,690 of VDFB02288249.1, read as the reverse complement.
TGGAAGTTAGTTGTGTTGTAGATGGTTGGTATGTTAACACTCTGCTGAACATGATGAACATCGAGCCAAGCTCAACTCTAAGCAGAGCTCATCAACATGGATCTTAGATTCCTGAAGGGCTATCTGAGTACTTGTCAAGGAATCGCTAGAAACCTTAAGCTCGTGAGAGAGCTTATCAACTTCATCTTCTTTCCTTCTCAAAGCATATGAATAGATCTCAACAAGGTTGAGAAGGTGGTCACAATCTGAAAGAAGGTGTAAATAATTTGACTTCATAGTTCCCAAACCTTCTTTGATTTCCTACAAGCTATCATGAGATGACTTTGCTTCAACTCCCTTTTGTCTTCTCTCCAATTGAACCATCCAAAAATGATTCTCAATCAGTTTGTGCATTTATTATGATGAGATAATGCTGCCACAATCTCATCTTCGCTCACCTTCAACTAGTTCTCCAAGTTGTGCGGACTTCTAGGTTTACGAACAACCTTTGCTTTATATGAGGAAGCATTAGATTGTTCTAGAAGTTCTTGAGTCACACAACTATTTTCTTCAGTGATGTCATCCATGCACATATCTTGATTTGGAATTAGGTCAGTACAAATTCCAACTGTAGAAACATCATCAATGCCCTTATTAAGTGTCTCAACACAAGATGGCTCAGGTTGTTCTATAATCTCATCAACCAACTCAATTGCTCCACTGGATGATGGCTTTTTATCTTCATGAAGAGAAGATGGAACCTGTAAGCCAAATGAGATTAATTCTTCTACATTCAATTGTTCCTTGAACTTCTCAATTTTCTACTCAACCAATCTTCTTGTGAGATCATATGCTGCAGTTGAAGCATGCTGCTCTCTTCTCCAAATGGCTAACAATTCTGATTGTAACTGTGTGCAAACATCCTCATTTTCATGGCTAACAAGATATTGAACATATTTGTCTTCACACTGTCTGAATGAAGTTTCCTGATTCTGGAAATGAAGTAGTCAAACATCTGGAGAATCAAATCATTGCACCCGAAATCAATCAAGAGGTAACATAACCTAACCTTTGCCATAATCTCCAAGATTTTTACTCTCTGACCAAAGGTAAGACTTTTTACATCATGTAACACTTGGAAACTCTCCACCATCAACTTAAGTATTACTTTCATAGTATCGTTATCATATGGTGCATTAGAAGCTGAAATCCTTGCAACTTCACTAAGACAAGTGACAACTGCAAGTCTAACCTCTTCATCCCAATGTTGCATAAGTTTTGGCTTAACCAAAGAACGCGCCAAAGGATTCATAGCTTTACGCTTGAGAAGGTGATTGACCAACCTTACACAAACAATTTTCTGCCTCCTCCAAAATGTTAAGAAGAGTTGTTTTAACCTGAGGTAAGAATTTCAACTTCTCACCAACAAACTTCAATCTCTCTTGAAAAACCTTGATAGCCCCCTGTTCTTTGTTCCATAATTCCATTCTTTTTCCAATAGAAATCTGATTTTGCTTTATTGATTCCAACAAAGCTTCCATTGGAACACTTAAAATAGCCATCTAGCCCAACTGAAATTTTTGATTTGCAGTAGATTAACTGAAACAAAGACCAGTTACCCAACAGGCTGGCAGGATAACTGAGCTTTGATACCACTGTAATGACCCTTGCAAATTTTGTCCTTAATTTTTCAGTTTTGAATGGTTTGGAATTTCGTCAAACAATTGTTGTGCAATCTCCATTCAGCCAGTGATTGGTCTTTCTTTTGGCTTTTCTCATGTAATGATAAATATGCATGAAGGCTAAGTATGCTATTGACTGATACGAATGTGAAATGCAAGAATACTTTGATTTTTAAGATTCTAAGATGACTGAAATTCAGATGCAACTATAATTTCATGAGTAATGAGCAAGTACACCCACTAGCGATTTCTACAAACAGTTGTCATGGGGACTAATGGCTTTACTAAATTCAGTCTGTTATATCAGCTTGCAAAAATCATTCAAATACTGATTGATTTACAAAGATGAATATCATATTACTAAGATGCCAAGACTACCCCGAGACTTCTAATTCTCATTTATCATGAGATACACACAGCTGAGCTTAAAGTGATATATATATATATAAGATTTAAATAACAGTCTAGGTAGCACTATTTCCTGACTGTGACAACTTGCAATTACAATGGCATCCTACAGATTGAATCAATAGAACCAGCTACTTAAAAATAGATACAATATATGAAGAGCACAAAAATATACTGAGAGAGGGGGGGGTGAATCAGTATATTAACAAACTTTTACTCTCTCAACTTTAAACTCTAACACAACATCAACTATGCAAGAATGTAACAATATGAACAAGTTGACACCAAGATCTTACGTGGAAACCCTTACGGGAGAAAACCACGGTACAAATAATGTACTTTATGAATTATATAAGTTTTACAATGAATGTAGGCACCAACCTACTTGAATCACCAACTTTCACAATTTAGTAGGAACCAACCCACAAGGAGCACCAACTCCTATCTCTGATTTAGTAGGCACCAACCTACAAGGAGCACCAACTCCTAAAGTTTGTAGGCACCAACCCCCACAGTTCATAGGCACCAACCTACTGGAGGCACCAACCCCCACTTGCCAAGCACTAAATTAGCAAAAGATAATAACTTCAAGAACAATGTTCCACCTTCAATGTTGCTTCTTCAACGGATGATGGACAATTCTGCTCAAATATATTTCTTTCAAATCTGATCCGAATCACACTACGTTCTTCCTTTCAAATCTGATCCAACATATGCACAACTTCTTTTCTCAAATCTGACTACAATTATGCTTACTCTCTTTCTTCAAATCAGATCCAAATTATGTACCACTTCTTCACACAAAACTAGTCATAATCATAGCATCAACTTCTCATAACTTTCTGCCTTGAGATCTGCCCAAATTTGTCCTCTATCTCTGCATAGACTCCTTCTATATTCCTGCTCAAACTCTTCCTTTATCTCTGCTAGATCTTCTTCTTTTATATCAGCATATTCTTCTCACAAACCTGTCATAAACTCTTCTCTTAAATCTGTATTTATACTTCTTTTATATCTGCATGTATATCTTTCAGATATAACTTTATTCTTCACACTTGATCACACATATATCTTCTTAATATAAATTAGATTTGCACTTCATAATGCTGCTCCTTCTCTTCCTTATCACTCAGAAAATATATCTCTTATTGCTTGCTTTTGTTCACACAATCTTCTATAAATCTGCCATGATACTTCTCACAATTCCATCTTCAAATCTGAATATAAACTTCGCAAAAAAATCAGATCTTCTTATACTTGGATCTGTTGGTGTCTTTATGATATTATACTTTCTTACACACACTCCACTTTTTTCTTCAAATCTAAGTTTGAATCATATAATATTTTGGTCAAACGTTGCACCCTTTGTTAGAGCAATATGTCTCTTTGATTCTGCCTTTTGAAATCTAAAGCTTGCACCTTTTCAAATTGTAACTTGCACCCATGCTTCTTAAATCTAACTTTGTATTTAATGATAATTGTTTGCTTTATTCGATCACACCATTTCATCAATCGCTGCCTTTTACCTTTTAATGAATCTGATTTAAAACCAATCGGTGTTATTCATAAGGTTGCATCTCTTTAGTTGCTTCTACAAATGAATCGCTTCAGCAAAAGTATCATATCCTGTAAGGGATCGCTCCTCTTGACAAATTAGACTTTAATCTTAATCGTACCTCTTCAAACTGTTTTGTTTTTCTTATAACATGCTGATCGCATCATTTAACTTAAATTATTCTTAATTTGTTTTTCCAAGATGCTCGCACAATTTCAATGATGAGGCACTTCTCTTCATGCATCGTTCCACTTAATTCTTCAGAATATTCTTAGTTTTGATAAATCTGATTTCATAAAGATAAATCGCACCACTTAGTCACATTTTTAACATGAATTATTTATGGGGCCTTTAATAAAATCACATCATTAACATTTGTTTGTTTAGTATTCTGAAAGATATCGCTTTATTAAACTAGCGATCTGATTTGTGATTGTTCTTTCAAGGGTGGTGATCTGTTTATGCTCTCCAACAATCTGTTTGTGACGTCCAGCGATAATCGTGGTCTGAAATTTATCAATTGCTGCACTAAGTTTTTATAAATGGATATCGAGAATCTGATAAGTTTGCAATAGACTTCAATCAAAGCATATGAACCTTTTGAATCTTACCATGATGTATACAAGAGTCTGAATTCACCAGTATCAATTTTAGATGTTATCTTCAGTCATGCTTAATGTCCTCATTCTATCTTGACATCAATGACAATACTTCCAACAATATATAACTGAGACAGCCCTAGTACTATGGCGTTTACATGAAATATCACTTACAGAAATACACATACAGCATTTTAGGACTCAGGCGACTTACCTCTAATGTGTCTCGGCAATTATCATGATCAATGACGCCTCCAAGACTCATGTCCAAGCAACTGTAAATAATCTGACCTGATATTCAATCAATCCCAGCATGGACAAGAAGAAGAGGACTTCCAGGTAACTCAACTTGCAAGAGCAGCTCACACAAACTCATATATCACTTGTAGCTTTAATGTAGAGGTGTGCCCAGCCTACAGGTATGAATACGTCTCTTCCTTAGCCTCCAGTAAGCTCCCACAACCCAGACCAAGTCTGATTTCAAGTCGACTCAACTCAGTAAAAACACGTCCTCCTTAAATCTGCTCTCTTCCTCCAAAATACGCCTTGGGAATATGTCATTTGCCAGTCAGATGTGCGCCTGGGGTTTCTCACTGTAGAACGCCTTCCCAAAAACCACTAATGGTGCTACAACTCGACGAATATGCCATGGCAGCAACTACTGAAGAGTCCTGTCTTATTTTAATAATTTCAGAAAGTGCAATTTCTTTGGAATATAGCTCAATTCATTAATAAGCTCGAAAATAGCATATTAAAAATCACGGGATGATATTCGCTAAACCACAAAGGTATTTTCGGAAAATATAATTATTGAAAATCCACTTTATTGCCCCACCAAAATAATATTCCCGACAGAAGTATTTATTTTCTCAAATATTATATCCAAGTGTTATTTTGCTCCAAAATAACCTTAAACTTCTGAATAATAAACTTTATCAGCAACACAAATAAATGCAATAATAAGCCAACTATTGCATTAATATTCAGAATTGCAATAATACATCAGCTATTGTATAAATTACTTAGCTTCTTAGACAAGCCGAATACAATCATTCTTCTCCAAATTTGGTCGCTGAAAGTGACCATTATATTTGCAATGAAGCACATGTAGAAACCCTAGATGGATTCCTCCACAATCTCCAACTAAGGTTGATTTTTCACAACCGAACCTGGTATCCTAGAGTCTTCAAACCCTCGGACCTGAAAAAGCCTTCAAACTTCTCCCAAACTAAAATGAGAAGTAAAATCCAAGTCATACTCAAAAGGCTAGCTCACAGCTCCTTATAAAGAACTTTCCAATCTCCTCCAAGAAGCTTCTAGAAATATTATTATTTTATTCCCAAAGTAACTTTATAATTTATTATTTTATTTTAGTCACTTTAATTAAATTAATTATAAATAAAGTTACCCTTTTGATTTAATTTATGGAGATAACTTTATAAATAATTAATTTAATTAAAATAATCAATTAAGACATCCTTTTGAAATATCATTAAAATTTTGGACAACTTAATCAATTAATTTAATTAAATTACTCCATCATAAAATTGAGGACATCACATCCTTATTTGAGAGGGACTATTGCAATTGATCTTATTTTCAGGAAAACAATCATGGCAAGCACTTGTAGGATGACAAAGGTAAACTATCTTAGAGTTGGTCATATGTTTGCTTCTTGCATGGTGGTGACATAGAGCTCATATTTGGCAGTATGGGCATGCCCTTTTCTCTCATGGGGTTTGGAGTGCTTGCAATGAGTCCTTGGTATTAGTCCCCAATTACGTGAGAAAGTATTGGATAATTAGCCTCTGTGGTCGCATGGATGATCTGACGGTTGCATGTACTTTCATGTGTTTGCATGTTGCAGATCTATGTTGTTCTAGTCCTATATGGGTGGACTCTTCACTTGCATGTTGATGCATGTTGCAGACTATTGGAGATTTGGGTCTGCATTTATGTGCATGATTTGAATCTATGATATTTCATTCTTTTGTAGATCTGAAGGTGTCAGAGTTGTGGGTGCTTTGGACATGTAATGAATTCAAGTTTACATGGAGGCTGGTAAGATCTATGCATATAATAATTGCAATAAGACAATGTAGAAGATATATCACACAACACACAAGATGTTTGTGGACCAATATGCCCTAATATCCAATACATGCAGAAATAGAATAAACCCTTAGGATAGGTAACACCGTACAATACTCCTTATGGAAGAAGCCACTTCGTGCCATATCTCCAAGAGATCCCAAACAGAATATCATGATCCTCGTAATAACATAATGGAGATGTAAACCACTAAACCCATGCAGGCCTTCTAATCACCTAATATAAATAATTACTCAATATAATTAACATAAGAGGTGTGTGTCATATGTTAGCATCTCCATCCATTTATACACAATATAATATCATATCCCTAGGTACATAACAGACGTGTGTGGTTCATTGCTCAATGTAAGACATTTGACTTTTGTGGATGTGGATTTGTAGGTTTTCTGTTCAAAATTTATGGTTATGTATATTTGAGACATTCCATTGTTTTGGGTTACAGATTTCACGTTTTCAGATGTGTGGGTTTCCAGATGTTTAATTGGATTCAAATTTGCATGTATGGTTTTACAAGTTTTACACAGTAATTAAAATTTGTGGATTTGTAGATCTATAAAAAGAATTGTTCAGTGTTTTATTGATGATAACAATTGTAGATTTGTAAGCACGCTTTGTTCATGGTTTGAGAAAGTTGGGTGCAGCCTTCTTAGAGTGGGAGTGTTGGTATGTGTTTGGTTGCTTAATATTTTTGTGATGGTTGCTTGTTGGGTTGTTGAAATGTGGCTACACTACTATGGATTTGTGGCAAATTGGACCTAGATTTGATTTGATGCTTGAGTCATGGAGAATCTACATGTCGTCTTGTTGGTGTACGCTTTATCATCCACCGAACACACAGAATAAAATGTCCAAAGACACTCTATCCTCTCTTGAACAAAGTCACCGCATATGCTAAGATTGCGAGAAGATCATATGGTGACTCCAAGGTTTCTTTCGTCAAGTCATGATATGTGGATAAGCTCAATGGGCGTTGTGATATGCTGGTAATACACAAAGGGACTTATGTTAAAGAATTCCTCACAAGTTTGGGACTTAGACAGATTTATCATTAAAGGCTTCTTCAGTTGAGACTTTCAATTTGAGATTTCAAAAAAAAAAGGGCAAAAAGATAAGGGTTTAGAGGATCTAATCTATGCCTAGGAATTCAAGAGACGGTAGTGATCAAGTGAAACGAGTAACCACGCTTTGTTTCGCCTCCTTGGGACAACTACACAAAGTGGGTGCATTCTTCAAAGGGTGTGATTATAATTTTCATGCCTCAAATAAGACCGAAGTTAAGCATCCACAATCACAAGCTCAGGCTAACTTTACGCATCGAATGAAAATCATACATCCAAAGAAAGTATGAGCAATGTTTCATCATCAATCTATACTATCAAATCTTGCATTCACTTAACAAACATTCAAAGCAAATTCTATTTTAATTGTAATCTAAAGTTCTATCTAATTCTAATATGTGGTTGAAGAAGTTATGCAACCTTGCACACCACTTGACAACAAAAGTGATTCAAATCAAATCATGCATAAGAGCTTTTATTATCGGAAGTAGCAAAACGCAACAATTTCATATACTATCTCCACACAAATGAAAATGGGAGTTCATGAGTTTATATAGAGTTTTCAAGAATAAATGAAAGGCCAAGATTAAAACAACATCAATGACCAAGATCAATACAAATCAACCCTAATTAGGGTTTCCCAAAATAACATCAGTAAACAACCAGTAAAAAGAGAATGAGGTGGCAGCTAGAGCTATCTTCAAGGGAGTTCATCCCTATCCTCCTGAGCAGCAGTGTGCTCAACGAACCTGGACACGATCATGGCGACTTCCTCCATCGTGACTGGTGGCAACATGTTCATCCTAAATTCCAGCCCGTCTAAGTCCTCAGCATATTTGGCAAAGGCACTCTCCCATTCCAGCTCTTGCTTCAGGAAGGCATCCCGGATAGATAAGAGGTTCGCCACTTTTGTGAAGGCTTGCCTCAGAATCGCCCCTGTGGTAGAGAAAAATATTTCCTGAACTTTGCTCTTCGGTCTTTCTAGCTGCATGTCATTTTCCCCAACAATCTCTATATCAAACAGGCCCGCAGCTACGAGGTAAATCTTTCTCCAGATTTCTCTGATTTGTTCCTCCACTCTGAGCCCATCTGCCTTTGCCTTCTCCAAAACCTCACTCCGTATGGTCAATGCCTAGAACCAATGATGAAAGTCATAAGCGGCTCCCACAGCAATTACCTTTCCCTCGACCAATTCCTGTTTTGGGACGCCCTTCAGTACTCTGAGGCATGGAATGAGCCTCTCCTGAATATCCGGGAGGTTGTCCCAAACTTTTGTCATGTCAGCCAATCTGGAAAGGAAAGAGGAAGTATGTTCGTAGGCAAGCGTCAATCTCTCCATGAACGAAGCCGCTTCTATGCCCTTACTTGTCATCCATTCCTTAGCCTCCTTAGTCATGACCATACCTTCTTCCACATCCTTGGCCATCTCCTGTGAGGAATTGAGAAGAGGAGCTATTGCATCACCTCGATTGAGTGGTCAGGTCAGATGACGAATATACTCCTTCAGGCGCTCGACCTCCCTTTTGTACTCTTTCTTTTTCGCCACTTCCTTTTCTAGTCTTGCATTGATAGTTGAGACTGAGTTATCCAATTCTTCTACCTCCTAGCCTTTTGTTGTTGGGCCCAGGTCTATAGTGGTAATGGCGTATTCCTAGGGAGTGATTTCATCTTGTGCTTTGTCAACTGTTGGTACTGCAATTTGTATGGAACGGTCGCCGGCCTCATCCCTCTGAATCGTGGAAAATTTCTTGTCAGGTTTCTTCACGGCAACTTGTTCCAACCTTGCCAATAAATCTGCAGTATCATCTTCTTGTTGGATCTCAACTGGTGCCTGAGTCTTTATCCTCTCCTTCAACCATTCCGGAATGGTAGGTTGTTCAATACTATCTTCCTCCTGAACATTTTCTGCACTTGGTACGTCCAAAACTCCTTTGAGAAAGGAAATCATTCCCTCTTGGAATTCATCATTTTGGACATCCATTTCATCTTTCGAACCCAATATTTTTGTGCCCGTAGGAGATTGGGGCTCGTCGTTATCCAACTGGATTGGCTCATTGTTTCTCTCCTAAATTGGAGGAGGCATCATCATCTCAGCCAAGGATTCGTCTGCAGTGGCCACTAGTTCATCAATGTTTCTGGATGCGGCGGAACTAGATGGCCCCACTCTCTATCTCTTCGGAACGGCTCTATGCTTGCAGCCACTTCTTTTCTCTTCTCAATAATCTCAACCACTTCATCATTGTGGGATGCGTCGGCATTGGAGGATTCTGATTCCGTCTCACTCAGCAAGTCATAAGTGAGCGTCATTCTTTTCTGCCTCAACTGCTGGACCTGCTGGTCGACCCACCACTGAGAGTACTTCACCACTGGCCTCATTAGCGTAGCCAAATCTGAATGCTTGTGCTCTAACCACTTCACAACAGGAAGAGGCCAGCTCTCATCGAAGCACGGCTGGGCATATTTTTCGTTGTCCTGCAACTGATCGAGCACCCAGCAAAGTTCGATTGCCCTCATCAAATCCACCGACACTCCAGACCATAACCTTCTCCTGACTTCATACTCGTCAGCAGCATTCGCCCAAAAGTCCTCCAAGTCTACTCTGTGTTTATATCTTTTCCCATCCACGGTCCGAATGTGATGATGAGGGTCAAAATTGGCCCTCGAACGATAAGTTGTGAATGCATACCATTGAATTTCCAACCTGGTGCTTTCGGTTGCTTGTGCCAACGGACAGGACTCCAACATATTCCCGATAAAGAATGGGAAAGTGATGGCTGCCTTCTTACTTGGCCTCTGGATGTTCTAATAGTCTTCTAGCTCTCTCAGGACTTCGAGCAAAATCATCCTATTTGTAGATAGGAAGCCTATAAGGATTTCCAGTGAATCCCTAGATACTAATATACGTGAACCTTGGAAACTGGATGAACTAGGATCCATATCTACTGACTAAGCTCTTGGCTTCGTGACTCAGTCTCTGGTGAGTTCCTCCTTGAAGTATTCTCGTGATATACATGAGGAAAGCATCGTGCGCCCGCCTGAAGTGAAACTTCTCTCTCAGTTGAAGTTGTGGGTAACAGTCATAAGACTTGAGTTCATTCTCACCATTGCCAACTTTTCCCTTGCATATAAGTCCTGAGTATCTGTACGTTCTGGCCAAAAAATAGACGACGTATGAGCTCATGTGGAAAGACTTGGTCTTCTCCAAATTAATCAGCTGCTCGTGGAGACTGTCGCTAATCATCCGGGACCAGTTGAACATCTTCACGTCGGAGGTGATTTCATCGATCAAATAATACATCCACGTTTCAAAATATGCGCCTTGTGGATTGCCAGCTATCTTGTTCAACATCAGAATGATATCTCCATAATCCTCCTTGAAGTTTGTCCGACGCAACTTCTTGGGCATTTTCTTGGTCAATGGTCTAGGTTTCTCCAACCATGATTTATTAATATTTGTGGCACACAATTCAGATTGACCATCATACAACCTTTTGGCGTCCTCCTTGGTCTTATAGACGGTCCAATGGTGTGTGGGGATGCCAAATGGCTCCTAGATTGCTACTTCGCCAAGGTGAGCAAGAATCCTTCCATCATGTGCAACAATTTGTCTTTCCTGTGCATCATAATGAATGGTGCATTCTACCATCAACTCAACACATTCTATTGTTGGCGGGAATCCGGCTGCTTGGAAGATGCCATTCCTCACCATCCATCTGGCAATTGGTGTCAGTAATCCATTATGTCCATATATCCTCTTTTTAAACTTTGTGAAGTCTACATGTCCAAAATCAATGTCCGCAATATTTTTCCATTTTGAATTGATCTTTGACTCTCGCTGCACCCCTTTACTGGCGAACTTCATCGGCACCTTTTTTGATGATTCTCCCGATGTGGTCATTAACCTGCAATAAAAAAAACATTAACATTAATACAGAGACTTTAAATATAATTTATTTTCGTGCCTTTTATTTCGAATACTTTACTTTCAGCTTATTGAAAAGATAAACTTCAGCAAAAAAGCAAGCTGAAAGTAAGTGAATTTGATTGAAATTTTGCCAAAACTTAGCCAAAATGACAGAAAGAAGAATAAAATCTTGGCCAACCCAATTTCAAACCTCTGGAGTATCCTCTAGCTGCGAGTAAAATTCAACTTCTAAGAGTTGAATCAAAAATCCAAATGACAAAGTGCGCCAACTTGCTACGAAGTTCAACTTTCAGCCAAGAATTAAATTACTTCTACAGAAGTTACTTCCTCAGCATAAAAATTTACTCCTCCTACTAAGAAAATCGACCTTGCCTTCAGAAGAATCGACCTTGCCTTACTTTTCTTGCAACTTTGAGAGATTAACTTCTCTTCAACTGAGCTTGTGAAAAATGAGTTGTTGAAACTCATTATAATGTTGAAGAATTCGATTTGTTTTAGCAACTTCATCTTTTTCTCTTGATTTCGATTTGTTTTCTTCTCTTCAATCAGGCAAGTTTTTATTCTTTTCGAAAAAACATCATGGCAATTTTATCCAGGCACCATCTTTAGCAAAATCTTCTGATTTTCTCCAAGTTCAAAAATTTGATTTTTTTCCTAGATGTTTATCTTTTATTTTCGAATATTTTGGAAAAATATTAAATGTCCAATTGAATTAAATTTGATTTTTCCAAGTTTCAATTCGTGGCGAAATTTATTTATTTTCCCCTTTTCTGGCATAATGAATTTGTGGCGAATTTCATTTTTGTCCGAGGCATTTTATATTTATAAATGTCAGAAATAAATTATCCAAAGTGTTTAAAATGTCAAATTTTAATTTATTTCCAACCCATTCAATTTTGACCCATGGCTACTTTAATTTTACCTTGGCTAAATATTTATTCTCCAAGTCATTTCAATTTATCCTCTAGCCAAGGCGAACTTTATATTTATTTTGCCATGTCTCATCTAGCCAACAAATATTACGCCAAATTTTTACTTTCCTTATGCCATGGCGAACTTTAAATCGTGCTAGGCATATTTTCCCATGTCAAAATCGAATTTTGATTCTTGCTTGGCTTTATTTCCCTAGGCAAAGTCGGACTTTACCATATGTTTGGACATCTTGATATCTCCTCTCTAGACATTCACGCCTTAGAATATTTCCATCATGCTTCCATTTTCCTTTTACACTTAGCCAAAATCATGAAATTTCTCTCCCTAGGCGAATTTCATCAACACTTAGGCAAAATTTTATTTTCTTGGCCTAGGGCGGACTTTCTCAGTGTTTTTCCAAGTGATCAATGGGTGGGCGGACTTTCTCCTAGCCAAGACATGGCATGGCGGACATTGGGTTAGGCTTGCCATTTCTTCATCTTGCCATGGCGGACTTTATATCTTGCCTTCCACTTGTATTTATCTAACCAAATATTTAATTTTCCCCCTCAAAGGCGTCCATACTTAGTCAAATTTTCGTCCCTCTTGCAAGCTAGGCGGACTTTCGAACTTTTATGCCATCTCCCTCAAGGCTTGGGCGGACTTTCTCATAGTCTTGCTATTTCATCATCAAGGCTGGGGCGGACTTCATATTGGCTTTTGCCATGTGAAGGGCGGACTTCCATGCTTTCTCGCCATCTCCCATCTCCATGGCAAGGGCGGACTTGCCAAGATGTTTTCCAAGTGAGGGCGGACTTTGAAGGAGGCTTGACATTTCTCTTTCTTTCATGGGCAAGCTTGAAGATCCAAACTTAGGCGAATTTCTCCATGGATTTGCATGCCTTTTCCTCTTGATTTTCTCAGATTTTCTTATTCCGGAGGTCTAATTTTTTATGATTTTTGCATTGATTTTTCCATATTTCTATCTTGCTTTTCCATGCTTTTCTTGATTTTTGCTTGATTTTTCAATTTTTACCTTGATTTTTCATTGATTTTTCGATTTTTTTGGCTTAATTTTGGTTCTAAAAATGGAAACGTTGACTCGTTGACCAAGGTTGACTTTCTAAAAATATAAAAGCAAAATCCCTAAAAAATAGGGAACCCAATTTGGTCCAAAAATGCCAAAAATGAAAAAAAAGCGAAAAAAAAATCCCTAGAAAATAGGAAGTGTCAAAATTAACTCAAAGGACAGGTGATCCTCATCTCTCGAACCTTCTGAGCATTTTCGTGACGTTTAGGCACTGTTTCGGGCTTGTATTCTCAACTTGGCTCAGATGACTCTCAAAAGACTGACTTGAAACTCTCAATATGATAACCTCATGAAACTATTGCGCGAAAGCAAACCCTAAAAAGAAGCAAACTACTAGGGGTCCCCATTTGCAATGGGGCGATGTATGAAAAGGTCACAACACGTCTCTAGTTGTCTCTGTTTTGCATGTTACTAATGTGTTCAATTTGTTTATTTTTCTATTTGAAATCTATGAGTTTTATGGTTTCTTTGGTTTAAGTTAGTGCAATAGCCATGCTTTTCTATCACCTTCGAAATGTCATATGTGTGCAGATTTTGTGGGTTGTTTTTACCTACAATTGAATGGAGAACTCAATTGTGAATCTTCGTTGAGTTGTTGGTGCCTTGTTGTAGCATGATTTTGCTATTAGCCATTATGGAATTGTAGTATGTTCATTTCAAAGAGATAGAGAGATGGATAATTGGAGTACCCAAGGCAATTGCACTTTGAAACCTATAGTAGTTGACTATGGTGTCATGAGAGGCTCCAAATCACAATCCAATGGGAGCTTTGTGCAGTTGCATAGTCGGTGGTATCTTCTTAGTTTCAAGTTCACGTTTTTATTTTGCCTTTGGGAACTCCTAGTGTTGCAATTGAGTTCTTTGATTGTGCAAGGGCCATGGACAATCTTCAATTAGGTGTTTATCACAATGCCATGGGTAGCTCTAGATCACTTTCAATGGGAACTTTGGAAATGATGTCGATATGTAGATTGCAAAAGGTTTATCTATGATGTGTGTACCTTGTTTTAAGGTATGGTTTGTTGGATGTGTTAGCAATATGTTATGGTCACTATTCCAATTGTTGTTAAGTATTTGTCAAATACTCAATCTTATTCTAGAGGTGATGTACTTTGGTATACGTGTTTTGGTATCATTAGAGTTGAATTGAGAGTTCACATGAGAGCGGAACAAATAAACAAAATTTAATTGACCGTGGCAAATAAAAGCTTCAAGGCCCCAAGTCATCATGAGTTGAGTGGCCCATTATTGCAAGATGAAGTCCAAAACACAAGCCAACTAGTAGATGAACAAAAAAAATTGGAAAAAGAAAGGCTGCATTGTTTTATCTGACAGAAACGCTGCATTGTTTTATCTAACAGGTGGATGGATGGTAGAATAGGACACTCGTCAACTTTTTAGTGGCTTCGGGGGCAACTAATCTTTTTAAAATCAATTGATGCTTGCAATGAAATTAAAAATGTAAAGACCTTGCGTAACATGTTGGATGAGGTGGTGATGGAAGTGGGAGTGAAAAATGTCATTCAAATAGTGACGAACAATGCAACTGCATATGTGGTGGCTAGTAGACTTCTAGAGGTGAAGCATCCAATATTGTTTTGCAACCCTTATGTTGCCCGCTGTCTTGACCTTCTCCTTGAGAACATAGGGAAACTAAGTTAGGTGAACAATGTGGTTAAAGATGCAAGGAATATCACAACTCTACAACCACACATGGATCTTAAACCTTATGAGAGAGAAAACAAATGTAAGGATATCGTGCAATTAGGAATCACAAACTTTGCCACTAATTTCCTCACCTTGCAAAGTATATTAGCTACAATACCCAACTTTAAACGCATGGTTATGACCAAAAAGTGGTTAGAGAGTCTTTATTGTAAGAAGGTTGAAGCAAAGAGGGTCGTAAAGACCATTTTTTATGATAAATTTCTCAAACTCATGGAGGAGGTCATCAATGTCAGTTTTCAAACTTCAATTCCTACTTATTTTAATTTCTAATGTTTCAATTTGTTGATTTTATAAAATTTTGATATTTAGGTGTTAGAATTGTTGGTTAGGGTTCTATGATTGGTGGATTGGGAACAAAACCACATGGGGCATCTAAACAAGGCCATAGATAGGGCTATAGAGGCAATTTAGCATTTGTATGGGTCGATAAGACCAAATATGAACCCAAATGACACATTATTGATCAAAGGTGGAACCAACAACTCCACCAACATATTCATGTTGTTGCCTAGTATTTGAACACCAAGTTTTTTATCTCCCCATCTTTCAAAGAAAATACAAAGGATATGCTTGGACTCAACACATGTATCGAGAGAGTGTTTGCTTATAAAAACCTTTGAGGTCTCTCACTTGATGTTACAAAGTTATAAGAATGTGTAAGGGACATTATTTTCTTCAAATTCTTGCATTCGCAGGAGAGCTACTCTATAGCTATGTAAAAAATATATATATGTTTAATTTTAATTTACTATTTATTTTTAACGTTTAAGTTTACTAAAAAATCCTTGTAAAGTTATAAATGTTATCCTTGCAAATTTGTAGTGAGTGCAACTAGAGTGGTTTTTAGGCAATTCACACAAATAAGCGTAATAGATTGACACAAAAATGCTTGAATGATCTTGTCTATGTGTAGTACAACCTTTGGTTGCACGAAAAGAAGGTACAAGGGCAAGATACACATGAGGCACTTGAACTTCATGACATTGATCCTTATTCAAATTGGATTGCTAAGCCTAAGAATGTTGATGTGGATCCATTGTTAACCAATGATGAATTAGCTGATTAGGAGAGGGAGGCAACCGAATGAGAAGCAAATGTGGCAGCATATGGAGCAAAAGATGAGGTTGGTAAGGTATGAAGGGTGGGTTCCTCGCATACACAACTTGATCATATCACTATGGACGAGGCACCTATTGAGGATATTACAGCTATGCAATCCACTTCTGCAACACCCACACAACGACAATAGACTTTTTTGAACTTTAGTCGAACACGAAATTTATGATTTATATTTTTTATTCATATTGAGATTTGAAGTTAATATGTATTCAGAGGTTGAACTTGTTTTTAGGCTTATGAAATGTTTTAAAACTCTAATTTTGATTTATATATGATGGAAATCAGTAAATGTTCTACAAATTTATAAAAAAATTGGGCTTGCCGCGTTCGAGTTTTTCAACTATGATATGAATATTTGGAATTTCCCTATGCTAAAAAAAATCTTTTTTAAAAGTCATCACCTATCATCCCTGTCCTGGAAACTTGGTGTAACATAGAACAGAATTTAAACACACTGAATGTCATGCCCCCGCCATAAACTATCATGCCCCATTGTGATTAATAACCAAAGAGAAACAAACAAAATTAAGAAAAAAGCATATAAGACAAAAGCACATAAGACAAAATAGAGATAAAGACAAAAGATGTAGCAACTCCAAAACAGCGATTAGAATGTGAGATAAGGCAGCGCTTTGTTTAAAACTTTAAAGTAATAAATGGACAGCAATCATTGTTATTAATAATGCAGCGATCCCTTTATTACTTCTAGCGATTCCATAATTAATAGTGTTTTAAAGGAATTAAGGCATCGATTGGAAAGAGATTTCAGTAATTAATAACTAATGATATTTAAGGCAGCAGTTGAAAAGAAAATTAAATAACATTAATGGGAACAAAAAGGCATAACCTTTGGCCTTTGGAAAAGGAGATGTCTATTTGAAACGATGCTTCCTTTCATGAAGACATGAGGGTGTATAAAGGAAGTCAAATCATTTGGAAAAGGCATCAAGGAATAAATAAATCAAATCTGATTTGGAATTACAATTCTGATAAAAAGCAGCAATCTGAATATCGGAAAGTAATTGGTATGCCACTTATTTGAATCCGATATTTATTAGTTTGTGAATTTAGTAAAGAACATATTTATTTATTTAACTTGCTACTTCATCAAGAATCTTAGGATTAGTAATTATCCATTTGATTTTCATAAAGCAATCATATTAGGAATTGGCAAGGAAACATAATAGGGAGATGCAGGAGTACGGGTTCCCTCAATTAAGTAGACCACCCATTGAGTTAGATTGTTTGTGGGCCAAGGGATCGGATTGACTTGGTTGGTTGTTCGGTGCTCTTGGGCTTAGTTGTGGACAGTCTCCCAGAGCCCCGTCGTGCTTTTCCCCTCAAGTTCCTAATATGGGTTGTCTATAGTGTGCATGTTATATTATCATTTTGTTTGATGATTATTTTCCTAAATTCAATTGCTATTGTGCAATTTAGTGAAACAATACTCTTGTAAATAAATTGTATTATTGGATTTTTTAAATTTTGGGCAAAAATTAGGTACTCCCTTAACAGGGGACATTACATATTGTGTGCAGGACCTAAACCAGGATTCATATCTTATAAAGGGCATTTCAATTGGTAAATTTACCATCTTAATGTATTAAATTTCTTTTGGATTCTAATTGTGCTAATTGGGCAAAATATAGGAATATCCCAAGTAGGGGACATTACAGTAAAATGTTATGAGCTGGCATGATATAAGAAATATAGAGGCACCATTTTGGATATGATTTGTTTTGAAATTGTTCCCCAAAAGAATAAATCCTTTGGCATATTATCAAGGCCATCATGCAAAAAAAGGAAAATTATAAGAGATTTTTAAAGTAACACCATTCACGCAAAGAAAGACCACTGCAACATCTGAACTACAAATTTGGAAAGCAATTATTGTATTTTTAACAAAAATGAAACATGCCAGAAGGCAGGCAAATTCCATCTTTAAAAATATCCTAGCACTAGTGCAATCTTCCTTGTTGATAGGATGATTTTTAGGTGAAAAAATTGCAAATAATATATCTAAAAATCAGGGTGTGCCTTACAGACAAACCTGATCATTAGTGGTTCATATGCAGTAATTAGTACATCTGTGCCAACACCCTTCAGGCGCAAGTTTGCAACATAAACCTGAACAAAATTGAAACATTAAGAAACTGAAGATATCATACAAGTACCTTACACTGAAATATAATTTTCCAAAAAGACACATTAGAGAGGAAAAGCATCACACCCTTACTACATTGCGTGCCTCCCTCCCTTGCCTACCCTTTGAAATTCCCTGCAGTTGATTTGAGCTCGTTCGAGTAAATCACAAATCATATTCAAAACAAATATTTAAGAATCTCAAATAAAAATTGATGAACAACAAAATAACAGTATCCTTTCCTATTGCCTAATATTGTTCAAATTTTTCTTAGAAAGAAGGCAGAAATGTGAACCATCAAGTGCAGGATACCCTACATGGAAACCAAATGCTCAAAAATAACAGTCTATTCCCATAACAGCAGACCAACAGAATACCAAATACAATATCCTGTAGAACCCAAAACTTCAAAGCCATAAGAAGACCGGCGTATCAGTGCAATAGTCGCTCATCTCGTCAAAGCTATCTTTAAAAAGAATAAACACACATTCTGAAACTTAATGTAACAGTACCAGACTAGCATGAGTAGAAAAGTATATTGCCATTCATGGAGAGCATGAAAAAGCAAATAGAAAAGGCTGATAACTATTACAATAATACTTATGTAATGATTAGATAAGCTCACAGTTGTTTCCAAGTGTCCAACTTCCTCTTCTTTCAATGATCATTGATTATAGTATGACGTATTTCCAGCCCAGATCATTCTACCCTCCATCTTATTAAAATATTTAACCTCAAGAATAGTCTGCATAATTCTTCAGCTTATCAATAGCACCTTCATGGACTGACTTAGATCTTAGATCCTGGTAACCTTAATGACAGCAACATCCCAGTACCCTCTATTAGCATCACTGGAATCTGTTAGCCCCATTGTGATGCCACTAACTCACATCCTAGTTCAATTATCAGCATCAAACATATCTAGGTATTGATCTCAGCTCTTAACAATGTGTGGATCTTGGTTTCTCCTGTATCATGGTCTTGGTTAGAAATTAATTCTTTTTTCACAAAGCCATACAGGCTTCATCTTTTTACTCATGAACCACATGACACATAACATTGTCTTTTGTTTGTAATAACAATCAACTTGTTAGAGATTGATGTCTTTCAAGGAAAGGTACTAAACTATAAATTCACTAAATAAAATTTGGCATTTATCCAGAGATTTACTTTCTGCAACTCCTAATTATCTAATTGACATTATTATTAAAATTGCTAGTATTGATCCAATTCCCAAGAGATATCCAACATTCAACACTCTAAATTGCTAGAACTCAGATATGTTACATGCCAAAGCAAATATTAAATAACATTTCAGAAATAGAAATAACATTCAACACATTTGAAACATGTGTAACTGTAACATAAATGCATTAATCTGTGCATTCTATACATGGTATTCTCTCAAAGGAGATGAACAGCTATCTATGTTCCCACTTGTTTGCTTTCTAACTACATGCATATGCACATAGGAATATATCATGCCACAAAAGGAAAACAATGATCATGGAAGTTGAAATCTTACTCTTTCACACAACTTTTCACCATCTGTCGTTAATGATTGAGCTGCACTATAATAATCATATTTGGGGGCTGCACCCCATTAGGGGGGGAAAGACATAAAATAAACACTCAGCAATCCCACAAATGGAGAGTTAAGCTCAATCAAGCTTCCCAAATCTTTTTGTACCATTGGAATTGTTAGTGCGGTATCAGGTTGAGTCAGGATTGGCTGAGTAAAATAGTGATTTTGGTAGTGTCATGGAACATACGACACAATTTGGCATTACAGCAGACAAAAGAGTTGAGCTATCAGCTAGGTACTGCCAAAGACCATGAATTTCAATTCGGCAGCACTGCCAATCATAGATATTGATCTACCAATTGGATCAAGTATTAAACTTGTCTTTTCCATCTATGCACAACAAGAGATTTCAACAATTTAACATAAGGAAAAGAACCATCATGCAAGGCAAAATATAATATAACCTCACATCATATTGGGGGCTCCACCCCATTAAGGGAGTTAAAGAGACACAGTGAGAACTCAGCAATACCACATATGGAGAGTTAAGCTCAATCAAACTTCTGAAATCTTCTTCCACCATTGGAATTGTTGGTGTGGTATCAGGTAGACCACTGTGTTAGGCTTGGCTGAGTAGAATAGTGATCTTGGTAGTGCCCAGACCATAGAACATGGTTTAGCTCTACAACAGACCATAGATTTGAGCTAGGTGTTGCCATAGACCACAAAAGTTGGTCAAGCAGCACAGCCAATCATAGTTATGGATCAAGCACTAAACTTGCCATTTCTATCTATGCACAGCAAGAGAATTCAACAATTTCCTTGCTCACACATCGTGACTGACATTGTATGAGGGCTTCAGAATGAGGACTATCATGTCCCCTTTCCAGTCAATCTAAGTCTATAATATTACGTTTGTACTTGTGTCTTCCCTATTTCCATCCATTGTTTGTTTTCCCTTCCTAAGTATGCCTTTTCTTCCTAATTCCATGGGGACGCGTCCCCTCCCCCCCCCCCCTCCGTCCCTCCGAAAAATGAGCCATCTAGGAGATGGGGACGTTTCCGAGACGCGAAGACATTAGGGAAACATCCCCCCACCGTCCCTTGAACGTTTCCTTCAAAGGGAGACTTCTACGCGTCTCGGAGTCTTCTGGGTGTCTCCAAGTTTCCCACGTCCCCCACCAAAAAAGTATTAAAATAATGACTTTTTTAGAAAATTTTAAAAACAAAGATTTTATCATAGTTAAATTTAAAGTTAAAAATTTTAATATTATTAATTTATTTGTTATGATAAATATAATTATTATACTATTATTAAACTTTAAAGACTTAAAGTCAAGTTTACATCAAAATTTGTTGTTTTATTTTTCATTTTGTTACCCGTGCGTGCCTTGTGACTGCATCTAGGGACATTGCGTGAGAGTGTGAGAAGTGAGAACCAGAGGAGAGCTCAAGTTGGGCGTCAATTCATCTTTCAAGGGCGGCATTTACCAATATTTTCCATTTGAAAATGATTTAGGTTTTAATTTTTTTTTTTTTAAATTCATTTCAAAACACCCAACCTGAGGCACGGGCAAGGGCAACGGCAAGCAGCAGCAGTTAACTGTTGAACGAATGCCTCAAAGGGATGTCAGCTCATGGAATGCAATGACTACAGGCATCGCATTCCATGAGTTGGCATCCCTTTGAGGCATTCGTTCAATAGTTCAAACTCAAAGTTTCAAAAATGAAAAATTCAAACAGTTCACTGCCCTACAGTCATTCTGGGGCCTGCTGGGCTAAATTAATTTATTAAATAAAAAATAATTTAATAAAAAAAAATTCAATATGAATAAACTTTATTAAATTATTTAAGGTCTGCAAAATGTGGATACTTGAAGTTTGAACTTTAAACACTGTTGTGTTGATACTTGATTGTAATTATGAATCATGAATATGAAATTCAAATTATGAAACATCTAGTTCTCATTCCAATCACAATGTCGATTAAGTTACAAGTATATTTTCATTGTTTCAATGTTCACTAGTTCAATGAAATCATTGCAATGTGTTTAAACTCTAAACTTTACTTATTCCTTAGGCTTTTACAGTTATACATCTTTTTATAACTAATTTTTGAAGTACTATATGTATTTCAGCGCATCGCTCCCCCACCCCCCCCCTACCGTTGTCCCCCCGTCGTCGCCCCACTGCCCCCAAACTTAGGCCCCGCGCCCCCGAAACGCATCCCCTGCCGTCCCCCCATCCCTGTCCCCAAAACTCCGTGGAACTATGCTTTTCTTCTAACTCTGCTCTTCCCTCCTTGTTTGAGTCTCAAACTTCTCCATCCTGTCATGCCTTGCATTTGTTGTCCACCTCACTATTGTATTTGTCAAACTTCTCCATCTTGTCATGCTCATTGCTTGACCCCTAACACCTCATTTTATAGTTTGAGTCTTGTGATATGGCCAACCCACGATCCCTAATATCTCTTCCTATGTCTATGTTCCTCGCCTAACTTCCCAACATGTGTTGTATTGGATCTAGTAGTTTGTTTTTGGCTTTTTGGTGCCATCACTTTCAAAGTAGAATCTTTCTCACCCATGATCACTATTCAAATTTGAAGTTGTGGGTGTACATGGTGGTCAAGGTTTTCTATTTCTGGAGGATATAAAAGAGAAAATGCTTTCGTCCAGATGATCATCTACACTTCATCAAATTCCTTTTAGAATCCATTTTGAGCATTGTGTTCAAGTCTGGGAATCATAGGACGAAAACCCTAGTGATTTTGGAGGACAATCTCATACAAAATTTGTAATTGAGCTTCATTGGACATGGACTCCAACCGCATTGTATTGATCTGATTTGCCTTTGTTGTTGGTATGAATTGTTGTAGTTATTGATTTTGTAGAACTATTTGAAGTTAACACAACCATTATTGTAATAAGAGAGAAATTGAGATTTACACATGTTATTTGATGATTATTATGATAAGAAGATCAAGAGCTATTTGTCAATTGTTGTTTGAAGGGTAATGATGTTGCTAATGCATAAACAGAAATTTTAATCTAAGTTGTCAAAGAAATGAGTGAATGCTAGGGCAGATAATGTTGCCATTCAAATAACAAGTTTTTGTAGAATGTTAAGAATCGGACTTTCATTATTGTTTTAGCTTGGGACATTATAGTGGTATCAAAGTTGATGATTTTGCCAACTTGTGTATTCAAAGTTCAACTTTGCATGTTTCAATATTATGTAGTACAATGACATAGCAACTAGCTATCACTTAAGGGAGATCAAGAAACAAGATTGATTTGCAAAGAGTGCGGAGACTCAATCATCTCCTACAGAACCCAATGTAAAGCATAACAATATGAAAGAAAGAAAGAGGAGAACAAACACAAACAACTACCTAGACAGTCAAACCGAAAGGAAGTTTGATCTGATGATTGATGTGACAGCAAAATTGCTTCACAAAATGGATAGTAATATAAATGTGCCTAGACGGCCAATGAGTGAAGCAAGTGCTTCTAAGGGTAATAATCTAGATGCCACTCAAAGCTACACACAAAAGATGTTAAGATATTTCTTTGAAATATTTGTAAAAATCAAAAATATAGCAGACCACTTCGAGGGGGTGACCTCCAATAATCAATTATAACATATGAATTCAATATTGTATGATATGATGATATGGGAGAGAGTTCTCTTCCGTACTTATAGCCTAAACTATGTAGGTGAAGAGCACAAAGATTTACTGAGAGGGGGAGGGGGTGTGGGGGTGAATCAGTAAATCAATCAAACTTTCAATTCTCAATCTTTTCAAACTTATTACAATCAACCTTCTAAACGAACTTAAACTCTTATCAACATCAACCTTTTGATATGAATCAATTTACACAAGTTGACACAAATTTATTGAAAACTTTTAAATGACTTTTACAAGTGGAAGTAGGCACCAACCTACTTGTTTTACAAAGAAGATGATTTAGTAGGCTGCAACCTACAAGGGACACCCAAACCTCTTAATTATTTAGTAGGCACCAACCTACAAGGAGCACCAGCCCCTAATGCAAGGCACCAACCTTGACTTGATGGTTACAAGATGCCTTCAATCTGACCTGCACTATCCCTATCCTCCAATCTGCCTTCGTGATGAATGATCTCACACTTAGCCCACACAAGAAGATGAGACTTCATATTTAGACTACTCACTTACACAACCACACCTTTTTGCAAATCTGAAATGATCCGTATATGTATCTTTATCAAAGATTTTAACCTTTGGTTTAAGCAATGTGTCTCTTGAACAGATCGCACCCTTTTGAATAGACTTTTTTAATTTGTAACATTTCAAAACAAATCGCACCTTTTATTTGAAAAAACATACTTCTTTATGAAGCACATTATTTCTCTATTGAAATCACACCAAAAGATCTCAGCACCCTTTTGTTTTGATTTATTAATAAATCTGAATTTTATTAAGCAAGCGTATCACTTCAGATTTTAAACGCCTTCATTTAAAAAGTCATGGGATTTGTTTCTTATAAATCGTGTCTTTTAAATTGTGCTCTTTCCAGTAAACGGTTTCTCTTCATCGTGCCTCCCTTTTGGATTATGATCATTTGTTATCATCGTGCCTTAATCGCACCTTTATATCTGTAATTCATACATTAGTTATTGTATATCTCAGATTGCTTTGAATGCACAGTGACGTATATTGAAATGCTCGATTAGACAAACAATCCTAATATCACTCCCACCACAACTCATTACATCCACAAATACGACTGAAATGATCGAGTTTACAGCATCAATATTGTTGGATACATTCTGTAGTGTCCAAGGTGCATATTCTCGATGATGAAGATCAGTGATCAGTCATTAATAAATTCCGTCTCCTTCAGATCAACGAATATGTCCAGGAATGTCAACAATGAGAATAATTGATATCAAAAATGAGTCGTATCGGCAATATCATGATAAATCTTCCAGGACACCCAAACTAAACATTGTTCATTCTCCATGATTCTTCACATCTTGCTTTGGCATATCTGCACGATTTGTGGCATTTGACATCAATGACAATATTTCCAATAGTAGGGACATACCCCTTCATCCTAATTAAGGGGTATTAGTCTATTAACTAATATTTATGTTAAGGTTAACCATGCAACAAGTGCTTATCCTTAGGATTATACAATATATACCTAGGAATATATCATATTAGGATCATAACAAAAGATTGTTCTTGTTTCAATTGCAAGACCAACCAAACCTACCTTTTTCAATAAGGAGGTAGAGGCTCCAGAACTTGAAGCGTAGAACTCATTGTTTGATGATATTAGGGCTTGTCATACATAATACAAAGCCCTTCCTGCAGATATATGAACTGAAATGTCACTCCCAATTATTTGACCATGAAAAAGTCCCAAAATGGTTCCAAACCTAAGCCTAGGCCGCAAGCCTTTCAAAGAGATGTGCAACAAGCTTTAGAGAAGTTGACACTCTCTCCCTATGATAGATCTCACAAATGCTGTAAGAATTGGCTATAAAGGTAGCCACCCAAGATCTAGAGGCCTAATAGAAAGCACAAGCTGTTGGAAATATTGTCATTGATGTCAAATGTTGCATGACTGAAGATATTGCAGGGGCATGACTAAAGATAACATATTTGAAAGCAGATTTTAAACAGATCACTAGTTCAATAAAGAGATCACCAGTAGTGAGCCTATTTTATGAAGCGCATCAATTGGATTAGACAAGGCAGTGTGATGAAAATGTCACAAGTTTTAAGGAAAATGAAAGAAAATCTAACTGTGGGCAGTTTTATTCTTTCTATGGATATTGCTATTCATGCAACTACTTTGGACACAAAGCAATAAATTGCAAATTTCAAGCAAGGAATGGTTCAAGCTTCACAAGGAGAAATTATAATTTTTTTGATCATAACATTATGTGTTTCAAATGTAACAACTTTGGACACATAGCACGTTTTTGTAGATGTGACTTTATGGAATCACCTTTACAAGACATGAAGAAGAACACCATGGAGAAGGAGAGAAAGCTTACAAAAGTTTGGAGAGAGAAAATAGATACAAGAAATGAAGAATCCAATGAAAATTAAATATGCCTTTTCTAAAAAGGAAGCATGAATTTAGGGGGAGCTAAGTTGAACATTGTCTTTCAACCCCTTGGAAGAAATGATTGAAAAAATGAAGTGCCTCAAAATGTTTGAAGAGAAATCTACTTATGGTTTGGTATCTAATGAAAATGATGAATTGGCTTCCATTGTTGGAAATTGTATTGATGTCAAAATAAAAAAGCTTTCATGAAGAAGATTATTTTAGAAGACAAGAAATGAAAAGAGAAAGATGAGTATTAGTAAATGGGGGTTATACATTCAGGGGGAGCTAAACAGTATTCTATAGCTCCATGGAACAAATAAAGCAAGACATTGTTGGAAGACCCTTTGCCATTGATGTCAAAGGGGGAGAGAAGTAGAATGGGGGAGAGTTAGAAGTGATAAGGAAAAATATGTTGCCATCAATGACAAAGGGGGAGATTGTTGGAAATATTGTCATTGATGTCAAATGTTGCATGACTGAAGATATTGCAGGGGCATGACTAAAGATAACATATTTGAAAGCAGATTTTAAACAGATCACTAGTTCAATAAAGAGATCATCAGTAGTGAGCCTATTTTATGAAGCGCATCGATTGGATTAGACAAGGCAGTGTGATGATAATGCCACAAATTTAATAAACATGATCATAACTAGAAGGTAGATAGGTTTATACTGATGTGTTTGAGCATTCCATTTAATTTTTTTTTTTTGAAGGTTTGGAAGAAGCCATGTTATCAGATACAAGGGATCAGCGCAGCCTTTAAGACAAATACCAAGACAAATTCACATCATTTAATTTGTCCTGATTATTTCCGCCATCGTTACTCTCACCTGCCGTGGAGATAAAGACAAATAGTGTCTAAGCATTGTATTATATTTTGCCACGCTGGAAACAGGTTACGTAAGTTTTTATGCAAGCTAATTACTGTCACCGTTGGAGGAATCGAGCTTGGTGAGGAGATTGCTATCGAACATATATTGCCACCACTTACTCTTTGCCGTTGCTAGAAGGAACTCGAATATTTTACCAAATAATTATCGGGCACTATTAAATATATGATACCCTGTCTTATTTATGCTATCGGATCTCTAATCTATTGACAATCGTGCCTAACATATAAGATACAGGATGCTTATTCGAAGATAGCATACTCTCTATGGTGACTTGAAAGGGACGGAAGATCACATTGACGTCACCGCTATAAAAGACCCAAGGAGCGATGTTACTAAGGATCTTTAATGACTAGTGCCATTGTAATTGAAGGAGCCAAAATATCAAAGGCAAGCAAACGTTGAATGAAGATATATCAGCCGTTGAATATTACAGGTATATAAATCATCGGGTTCACAATTCAAGGTAGCTACCTCATCGTCATCACATTTATTTGATTGTGGGAATCATGAGCGATGTATCATCTAAAGAAGTTGACGATAAAGTTGGTCATCGCAGTTAGTTAAAGGGAAGGATTAAATAACTAAGTCATAGTTAGTCAAAGTTGAAAGGGCACGAATTAATCTTGATGATTTGCTAAATGGAAGGACGTCTTTTTCTCAAAAGGAACGATTAAAATAAAGAGAAGAGGTTTAACAAAGTTCGATGTAACCTGAAGAATCACGTTTTTATCAAGAGTCATTTTGATAAGACATATTCATTCGATCTGTTGCTTATGCTTCAGTCTTAATTAACAATAAAAAGCGATCAAGGGAAATAAAATAGAAAAGGTTTGATGAAAACAGAGATAAACAAATCTTGTGAAAAGGCAGATTTTCAAAGGGTGCGATGTGTTCTTTCATAAGGAAGATACAACTCTTGAGAAATATATATATTTGATATCCAAATCATTATTGAGGGTGTGGTTGTATAGGGACAAGCAGTTCAGTCAATAGTCCCATCTCCTTGTGTGGGCTGAAGGTGATATTATTTATCACATAGAACAGATTGGAGAGTTGGGTTCGTGCAGATCAAATTGAAGGCAGTCTCACTTCCATCAAGTCAAGGTTTGGTGCCTTGCATTAGGGGTTGGTGCTCCTTGTAGGTAGGTACCTACTAAAGTTGTAAAGGTGTAGGTGTTCCTTGTAGATTGCATCCTACTAAATCATCTAATTGTAAATCTGTAGGTTGGTGCCTACTTGAAAAAGAAATTATTTCAATAAAGTTGTGCCAACTTGTGGAAATTGGTTCATATCAAAAAGTTGATTGTAATAAAGTTTGAAAAGATTAAGAAATAAAAGTTTGTGTTGATTTACTGATTCACCCCCTCACCCCCTCCTCTCAGTAAATCTTTGTGCTCTTCACAAGCATAAGAGAGATAGAAGCAATATGACAAGAATAGACTATATTCTTATCAATGAATGCAAATATGTTGAGCTATGCTATGCAAAAGTACATAGGAGACCCCTTGGTTATATAGCCAAGGTGAGAACATAGAAGGGAATAAGATTATGACAAGTGTCGTAATCTTATGACATGAGACAACTATGAAAAGCTATCACTCCACCTAAAGTGGAAAGGTGATAATGTGATAATCACCACAAAAGGTGGAGAGATAATCACATGATGTGTCCACAAAAGGTGGAAGTGATAAAGTAATAACATGTCAAGTCCACCAAAAGTGGAAATTCTCCAACTACCTCCTATGTGGTCCCTAAGTAAACTTAACTAAGGTGTAATTATGACCTAGGACAAGGTACAACACTTTTAATTACACCACCAAATGCTCAGCTAATGTGTGGGTACCAAAGCTAGACACATACATGTCACTCAAATCAATGTTTGAAGATTAAGCAATCAAGTTTTCCACCTTGCATTAGGAGGGTACTATATGTGACAACCACAATCTAATCACTCAAGGCTATAGCAAACCAATCCAAAGGCTATTGTCTCTTTCATAGCACAAACTTCTATTTCCCACCACTTTAGATATCTAAGGAACACAAATGGCAAACAAATGAGCATAGGGAAAAATGCCCTGCTTTACACATACAATCCCCTTCCCCAAAATTCGAACAAAATCAAGTATCCATGCTCAAAAAAAAAAAACCATTACTAAAAGATACAATTGATCAAGACTTGACAAACCATGATAAAATGCTAACAAGCATTATCTAGATTTTGACATTGAACATGTAAGACCAGAAGAGAAAATAAGGAGAAGCACCTCATATAAGAATAATATCATAATGCAGATCTCTCGTGGAATATAAGGAGATTTAGAGCCCCAGATAAGCTCCAAATGGTCCAAACTCCAAAGTATAACTACAAATAATTGACCTAATCCCAATCCAAGAAGCAACAGAAGTGGTCCATCAAAATAAGCTGAAATGGGCAAGCATTTGGGGAAGCAAGCAAATTCTCTTCTTAAAACATCCCAAAATGATGATCCATTGGAACCCTGTAATGTCCCCTTCTTAGCAATAGTTCTATTTGATGATCGTTAGCCTATCTTGGAGGCCCGTAGGCTAGTCAAAGGAAATATTACAGTTTCCAATTTTTTGGAAGGTTCCTTTTGAGTTTTCAAGGGGTTGTTTGCAGGAGTTTGGCAAGGGGACTTTTGGGTCTTTCTAGGTTCTCAGAGGACTTCAAAATGGTATGACATGCATTTTCATCTGAGGACATTTTTGGACTTACTATTTTTGGTAAGTTACAACAACTGTCTGGTTTGTGTTCTAGTGGAGTTTGGAGTCACTATTTTTAGAAGTATGTTATTTTTAGTAAGTGTTATTTTGGACAGTGCAATTTGGCAACAATTCAGCACTCAATGTCTAGTTTTGGTAGGGCAATTTATGTAGAAGTGTCTCCAGCTTTCTTGGAGCTTGTTTCAGAAGGTTTGCAATTTAAGTTATATTTTATATTGTGCTTTTTGGCGCCCAACGCCTAGGCACATAAGTTGTTTTAAGTTGTGTTTCCTCTTTTGGACGTCCAAATTGATTTATCAAATGCATTTTATAAAGTTAAATTTTGCAAAGAGGAATTAGGTGACCAAGTCTAAGTCAAAGATGAATTTAAAGATTATTTTAATCTTCCTCATTTGGGCGTCCTTTTGGAGGGAAAAGAAAGTTTGAATTTTTGGGCTGGAAAAGCTATATATACAGGGCCTTACCTCTTCATTTGGTATCCATTATTCACCTTATAACGAAGTGTTGTCGGATATTATCCAAACTCATGCTTCAGGGTTGGAATACCTCCTAGCCTTATTCAATTTTGGGCTTGCATGATAGCTCCTAGCTCATTATTGGTGCTCCTTCATTCAAAGGTTGCAACTGAGCTTCAAAGGTGATGGCTCCATTCAATGTTTTCTAATATTAGGTGTGGTAGTGAGTTTGCTTTCAGTTTGTTCCTTTTTGGAGTGTGTTTCTTCAATTTTCATGTTGCTGGTTTGAGTGTGGTTGTAGCACATTTTGACTTACATCTTCTTGAGTAGAGCAATTTTTGTGGGTATTGACCCATTGGATGCCTAGCATTTGGGTGCCCCTATGCTCCTGTCTTGGCGATTTTAGAAGGTGTATCTGATTTTTGCTTGAGGTCACCCTTCTCAAGGAGGCTGTACCATTTGATGTTAGTGCCTTGGGATGCGTGCAGGAAAAGTAAGGGTTGTTTGGTGTCTTTTAGCTGCTTGAGATTGGATGCCTAGCCTCTAGGCATCATTTTCTTTCAGTTTGAGAGCATTCAGAAGAGTTTTGAGGGAGAAACAAGCATTTTGGTGATTTCCAAGGTTGTTGGTCAAAAAATCAGAACGCTGTCATTTTACATCAGACCTGGTATTTTTTGTATTTTGCCATTTTTTCTTGATGCTTATTTTTGTATTTTCCATAGAGAACATTGTCTAGCATTTGGGCTATCAAGTTGTTAAGAATATCTCAGTTTCATTGTAAAAGATTTCAATATTGTAACACTGAATTAGTAGTACTGATCAGCTCTTTAATTTATGCTCTTTGTTTTCACTCCTACTAAAGAAGTGGTCTAGTTTTGCTTTCAATTTGTTACCCACTGAAAAGTGGAAGTGGCTGGCTATGCCATCAAGTTTCTTGTTTACATTTACTTTCCTATAGCCCGCTAAAAAGTGGAAGAGGCTGGCTTGCTACCTAGTTTTTACATTTCTCAATTGGCTGGCTTGCCGTCAATAGCATTGTTACTTCCAGTATTTTCAGATTGTTATGATCAGATCCCCTTACACCTTATGCTCTCACCTTGCCCACTCCAGGATCTGGGTGATCAAAAAGTGAAGGGTTACATTCCAGTTTGCTTATATTTCTTTAAGCTAACATTAACGGGTGAAGTTTCTTGTGAAAAATTTGTTAAAAAACTAGGGGGATATTACAAACCCATAGAGGTATTTACCCACTTGTTGCTCAGTATATTTGAGGTATTGGCTCTTTCTTTCTTCACAAATAAATTTGGCTTCAACTTCTAAATGGCCAATGTCTAAATCCATCTAGAGGCAATCAAAAAATATAATATTTAGAAAATCATAAAGATTGGGAAAAAAACCAATGTAATGAACACTTCATACTCATAAACAACTTCACACCATTAAAACTATTGATGAAAAAATGAGCAATAGGTTTCAACAATACAACTGCAAAAGTACTCATGGAGTTATACGCAACCAAAAAACTACTTAGAATTGATTTCAGACGGTTTATACACTTGAACAAGTAGAAAAAGAGAAGACAGCCATATAGAAAAAAAAAATAGACTAAGTCCTACTATCTAAAACATGGATATTCCATCCGGAGAAGCAAAAGCCAAAATCCTCCCATCAATCTCCTTGATCATCAGCCTATATATCTAGAAACACAAACCAAGCAAGAATGCAACCAAATCTCAATTCCGTTATCTAAACATATGGATCACACACCCATAATTCCCCACCAATTTTGATTGTTGGTGGTTATAAACACCTCCTACTAAAGGACATGGCATGTATAGATGTCATGTCCCCTTTCCAAAATAGTAAGTTCGGGATAGATATTAACCCATCCATTTTTCCCATGGGTTAATTGGAGCAGCTAAGGAAAATATTCCTATTTAATATTTGATTTTGTTTGGGCTTAATTCAAATTCTCTCACAAATTAAATATTAAATAAATTAATTACCAACACGGGAGCAGCATGGGAATTTGGAAGCATCTTCTGGTATTATTTTATTAATTTATTATTGGCCCTAGATGATAGCTTTGACAAAATGCATTGATAACTATGACGGAGCTATGACAATTGTCATTACTTATTTTTGGTAACCATCTTGTAGAATCTTCTAAAGCAAGACATTGGAGTTTGGGCTCCCATTTTGGGCCTATTGCATATAAAAATCAGAAGTTAGTCATTTTGGGAATTATTGCACTTTGATTTTTCTCTCACAAAGCTTTGCGCTTGAGTTTTCTTCAATGGACGAAAACCCATTGGAGATTGGAGCTTGTGGAGTAAAACCCATGAGTTGTAGGTGGCCAAAAGACGAAAACCCTTTGTACACAGAGGACAATTCCATCCAGGGGTTGCATTGGAGTTGAAAGTTTCAGGAGATCTCGGCAGTTTTTGGTAGTTTGCTTGCATGTTGTCTCAGTTGCAGTTTTGGTGTTACCATAAGTGTTTAATGGTGTTGTTGTGATTTCCTGTTGTTGTTGTGTGTTTGCTGCTTTTTCCTCTTCTTGGACGTGTTGGTGTACGTTTTATCATCCACCGAACACACAGAATAAAATGTCCAAAGACACTCTATCCTCTCTTGAAAAACCACCGCGTATGCTAAGATTGCGAGAAGATCATATGGCGATTCCAAGGTTTCTTTTGTCAGGTCTTGACGTGTGGATAAGCTCAATGGGCGTTGTGATTTGCTGGTAATACACAAGGGGACTTATGTTAAAGAAATTTTCACAAGTTTGGGACTTAGGTGGATTTATCATTAAAGGCTTCTTCAATTAGAACTTCAATTTGGATCTCAAAAAAATGCAAAAAGATAAGGGTTTAGGGGATCTATTCTATGCCTAAGAATTCAAGAGACAGTAAAGATTCAGTGAAAGGAATAACCGCACTTTATTTCGCCTCCCTTGGACAACTTACGCAAAGTGGGTGCAATCTTCAAGGGGTGTGATAATGATTTTCAAGCCTCGAATGAGACTGAAGTTAAGCTTCCACAATTATAAGCTCAGGCTAACTTTACGCATCGAATGCAAATCATCCATTCGAAGAAAGTATGAGCAATACTTCACCGTTGAATCTATACGATCAATCTCTCATTCACTTAACCAATATTTAAAGCAAATTCTACTTAACTTAATTCTAACTCTAATCTATGGTAGAAGAAGATATGCAACCTCGCTTACTATTTGACAATAAAAGTTATTCAAAGCAAATCATGCATAAGAGCTTTTATTATCGGAAATAGTCTCAATGCAACAATTTCATATACTGTCTCCACACAAATGAAAGTGAGAGATCACTAGTTTAAATAGAGTTTCAAAAATCAAACAAAGGGCCGAGATTAAAACAATATCAACGGCCAAGATTATTACAACTCAACCCTAATTAGGGTTGCCCAAAATAACATGAGTTATCAATCAGTGAACAATCAATAAAAGGCAGTGAAGTGGCAGTTGGAGCTACTATCAAGGAGAGGCGTCCCTTTCTGCTTGGTCAGCATTGCGCTCGATGAATCTGGACACGACCGCGACAACCTCCTCCATCATGACGGGCGGCAGCATGCTAATCCGGAATTCCAGTCCATCCAAGTCCTCAGCACATTTGGCGAATGTGCTTGCCCAATCCGTCTCCTACTTCACAAAATCATTCCGGATGGCCAAGAGACTCGCCACTTTCGCGAAGTCCTGTCTGAGAATTGGTCCAGTAGCCGAGAACAAAACCTCCTGAACCTTACGTTTCAACTTCTCCAGCTGCATTTTCCCGGACAATCTCACGGTCAAACACCTCTGCAGCTGTCATATAAATTTTCTCTCGGATTTCTTTGACTTGCTCTTCAACTCTAAGCCCATCCACTTTCGCCCTCTCCAGAACCTCCTTCCGTATAGTCACGGCCCAAAACCAATGGTGAAAATCATATGCTGCTCCTGCAGCAATCACCCTTCTTTCAACCAACTCTTCTCTCGAGAGGCCTTTCAGGACCCTAAGGCTTGGAAGAAGCCTTTCCTGAATATCTGGAAGGTTGTCCCAAATTTCCGCCATATCAACAAGTTTGGAAAGACAAGAAGTTTTCCCATAGGCAAGTGCCAGTTTCTCCATGAACGAGGCTGCCTCAGTGCCTTCGTTTATCATCCATTCCTGAGCCTCCTTGGCTGTGACCATCCCGTGCTCCACATCCTTGGCTATTTCCTGTGAGGGATTAAGGAGAGGAGCTACTGCATCACCCTGATTGAGTGGCTAGGTCAGATGTCATATGTACTCCTTCAAGCGTTCAACTTCCCTTTTACACTCCTTTTTCGCCACTTCTTTTTCTAGTCTCGCCTTAACAGTTGAGACGGAATTATCTAGTTCCTCCACTTCCTGACCTTTTGTGGTGGGGCCAAGATCTATGGTGGTTATGGCGTACTCTTGAGGAGTGATCTCATCCTGTGGCTTGTTCACTGTCGGTACTGCAATGTGTATGGAACGACTGCCTGCCTCGTCCCGCTAAATAGTGGAAAATTTCTTGGCCAGCTTCTTAATTGCAACCTGTTCCAACCTTGCCAAGAAATCCGCAGTATCATCTTCCTCTTGGGCTTCCTCTGGTGCCTAGATCTTCATCCTTTCTATCAGCCAATCCGGAATGGTAGGTTGCTCAATGCCATCTTCTACCTGAACATCCTCCTCATTTGGAACATCCACGACTTCTCTGAGAGTGGAGATCATTCCCTCTTCGAAGTCATTATGTCGGACTTCCATCTCATTATCTGAACCTAGTATTTCCGCACCCGTAGGTGATGAGGGCTCCTCGTCATCCAGCTAAATAGG
The DNA here is from genome assembly GCA_007258455.2 of Sequoia sempervirens. Classification (NCBI taxonomy): domain Eukaryota; kingdom Viridiplantae; phylum Streptophyta; class Pinopsida; order Cupressales; family Cupressaceae; genus Sequoia; species Sequoia sempervirens. The sequence goes on along the minus strand of VDFB02288249.1, from coordinate 21,804 downwards.
CTCATTGTTCTCTTCTTGAACTGTAGGAGGTATGATCATTTCAACCAAGGATTCATCAATGGTGGCCACCAGCTCGTCAATATTCCGGGACGCTGCAGAACGAGATGGTTCTCCCTTCTATCTTTTCTGAACAGGCTCTACACTTGGAACTACCTCCTTCCTTTTCTCTCCAATCTCAACCAAATCCTGATGGGATGCACCACCATTGGAGGAATACGATTTTGTCTCGCTCAGTGAATCATACGTGAGCGTTATTCTTTTTTGTCTCATCTCCTGGACATGATGGTCAACCCACCACTGAGAGTATTTGGTCACTGGTCTCATCAAGGTTGCTAAGTCTGAGTGCTCAGGCTCTGACCACCTTACGGTAGGAAGAGGTCGACTTTCCTCAAAGCGTGGCTGGATGTAGTTTCCATCGTCCTGCAACTGATCAGGCACCCGGCAAAGTTCAATTGCCCTCATGAAGTCAACTGGCATTCTGGACCATAATCTTCTTCTAACCTCATATTCATCAGCAGCGTTTGCCCAGAAGTCCTCCAGTTCCACCTTGTGCTTGTACCTTCTCCCATCTATTGCCCGGATGTGATGATGTGGATCAAAATTGGCCCCGGACTTGTAGGCTGTGAATGGGTACCACTAGATCTCCAGCCTGACGCTTTCAGCTGCTTGCAGTGACGGACAAGATTCTAACATATTCCCGATGAAAAATGGGAATGTAACAGCCGCCCTTTTAGTTGGCCTCTGGATGTTTTGGTATTCTTCTAGCTGCCTCAGGACTTCAATCAAGATCATCCGATTTGTCAGATAGATGGGCAACTTATAGGGATTTCCAGTAAATCCTTGGATCCTGACATATGTAAACTTTGGAAACTGGATGAACTAGGATCCGTATTTACTGATCAAACTGTTCGCCTCACGATTCAACCTTTGATGCACTCCTCCTTGAAGTGTTCTGGTAATATGCATCAAGAAGGCATCATGCACCCTTCTGAAATGAGACTTTTCCCTCAGCTGGAGTTGTGGGTAACAATCATAAGGTCTGAGTTCATTTTCTCCGTTGCCCACTTTGCCTTTGCAAACTAGTCCTGGATATTTATATGACCTGGCCAATAAGTAGACAATATACGAGCTCATGTGAAAAGACTTAGTCTCTTCCAAATTGACCAACTGCTCGTGAAGATTGTTACTTATCATTCGAGACCAATTGAACATTTTTACGCCAGAAGTGATTTCATCTATGAAGTAGTACATCCAATTTTCAAAAAATGTTCCTTGAGGGTTGCCAGCTATTATGTTCAGCATCAAAATGATGTCCCCATAATCTTCTTTGAAGTCTGTCCGGCGTGGCCTCTTAGGCATCTTCTTTATTGACGTTTTAGGCTTGTCCAGCCATGCCTTGTTAATATTTGTGGCACATAAGTTTGACTGGCTGTCATACAAACGCTTAGCTTCCTCCTTGGTCTTGTAGACAGTACGAGAATGCGCTGGGATGCCAAAGGTTTCTTGAATTGCCACCTCGCCCAAGTGTGCCAAAATTCTGCCGTCAGGTGCAATGATCTGTCTTGTCTGAGCATTGTAGTGGATGGCACATTCTACCATCAATTCAGCACAATCCATCGCAAGCGGGAATCCAGCTGCCTGAAATATTCCATTTCTCACCATTCTTTTGGCAATTGGTGTTGGAAGTCCGTTCTGTCTATATACTCTTTTCTTGAACTCTTCGAAGTCGACATGTCCCAGATCGGTGTCCGCAACATTTTTCCACTTTGAATTAATCTTAGACTCTCGCTAGACACCTTTGTTGGCGAACTTCATTGCTGCCTTCTTTGATGATTCGCCCACCGTGGTCATCAACCTGCAATCAAAATACTAACATTAATACAAAGACTTTTTAAAATAATTTATTTTCGCACCTTGTGTTCGAATAATTTACTTTCAGCTTATTAAATAATTAAATTTCTGCAAAAAAGCAAGCTGAAAGTAAATGGATTAAGCTGAAATTTTAGCCAAAACTTAACCAACATGAAAGAGACAGAAGAAGAATGGCGAACTTATTCAATTGAACTTTAAACCTCAGTAAAAGACTTTTGGCTGCAAATCAGATTTAAACTTCGAGAATTAAATCAAAAAGCAAGTGATGAAGTGCGCCCCTCTTGCACAGAAGAATTCGACTTTTAGCAAATAAAACTTTTCATTTCTCGAGAAAAATTCTTCTTCAGCATAAAATTACTTCTTCCTCTGGGAAATTCGATCTTCCCTGCCGAAAAACTGATTGCCTTAGAATTTTGAGAGAGATTAAATTTTCTTCAGCTGTGTTTGTGAAAAATGAGTTGTTGAAACTCATTCTAATGCTGAAGAACTTGATTTGTTTTAGCAACTGCCTTCTTCTCTTTCGATCTCGATTTGTTTTCTCTTGTTCAAACAGGCAAGTTTCCTTTATTCGAAAAGAACATGTCGAGCTTATCCAATCTTTTTTTGATTTTCAAAAATCGATTTTTTGCTTAGATGTTTATCTTTATTTTTCGAATTTTGAAAAAAAACACATTAAATATTCAATTAAATTTGATTTTCCAAGTTTTAAATCATTGGCGAATTTAATTTTCCCATTGAATTTTATCTTTGTCCGGCGCAATTTATTTCCTTCCAACTCTCGTCTGGCGAATTTAATTTTGTCCAAGGCCTTTTTTAAATTTCTAAGTATTGGAAATAAATTATTAAAATATTAAAATATTTTAATTTATATTCAACCCGTTCGTTTTGGACCCATGGCTATTTTGATTCTCTTCATTTTCTTTGGCTAAAAGTTTATTTTCAAATTTTATTCCCAATTTCGTCTAGCCAAGTCAAAATTTTAGCCATTTCGTCGATAAATGTTATGCCAGATCCTCATTTTTTTCCCTGCCATGGCGAACTTTTAATTGCACCGGGCACATTTTCTTCTGCCAAAATTAAATTTTCTCTCGCTCGGATGAATTTCTCTAGGCGAAGTCCCTGTCTGGATGTCTTCATTCCATGATGCTTGACAAAAAAATTTATCTTCCTTAGCCAAGGGCGGACTTTCTTAACTCTTTGCCTTGTGCATTTTCTCTATATACTTGGCCAATTTTTCTTCTAAACATCCATACTTAGGCGATTTTAATTTTTTCCCTCTTCCTTCATACTAGGCGAACTTCATTTTATTCTTTGCCATGTCCCAAGCGGACTTTCCAAGGTCTTTTCTATTTTTCCTCAAGGTATGGCGGACTTTCCCAAGTCTTTACCTTTCAAAGTTAGCCTAAATTCGCACTTCTCCTCTTGAAAATATTAAAATATTTAGTCAAAATTCCAAATTTCCTTCCTTTTAGGCCTCTATACTTAGGCAATTTTCGGATTTTCCCTTTACAAGGCCTCAAACACTTAGCAAAATTTTAATTTTTTCTCTTTATAGGCCATGGCGGACTTTCCAAGTGTTTAGCCAAGGTGTGGCGGACTTCAAAGGAGATTTTCCAACCTCTTCCTAAGTCAAGGCGGACTTTGCAAGGTCTTTTCCAAGCTCCTCAAGGCTTGGGCGGAGTTTTTAGAGTCCTTGCCAAGTCTAGGCGGACTTTGGTCAAGGCTTGCCACTCTCTCCTTAGGCATGGCGGACTTTCCATAGTCCTTGCCATTTTTTCCTCGGGTATGGCGGACTTCCCATAGTCCTTGCCATTTAGGCAGGGCGGACTTCGGATGATCCTTGCCATTTTTCTCTTCGTCCCACTTTTTAAGGGCCAACTTCCTCAGGGCTGAATATGGCGAATTTTCCAGACTTAAGCAGATTTTCATCATGAATTTCATGCTCTTTTGGTTGATTTTTCTGTGATTTTTGCTCAGATCTGACTGATTTTTGACTGATTTTCAATGATTTTTCCAGAATTTGATGCTTTTCAGTTGATTTTTCTCAGCCTTTTGACTGATTTTTCCATGCTTTTTGCTTGCTTTCCAGATTTTTTTACTTGATTTTTTTATTTTTACTTTGATTTTTCAATGATTTTTCGATTTTTGGTTGATTTTTTGGATCTAAAGATGGAAAGTTGACTCATTGACCAGGGTTGACTTTCTAAAAATAGAAAAAAGCAAAATCCCTAAAAAATAGGGAACCCCGTTTGGTCCAAAAATGCCAAAAATGAAAAAATGAAAAAGCAAAAAAGCAGATTCCCTAAAATATAGGAAGTGTCAGAATTGGCCGAAAGCACAGGCGATCCTCGTTTCCCAGGCCTTCTGAGCACTTCTGTAACGTTTAGGCACTGATTCAAGCATGGATTATTGACTTGGCTCGGATGACTCTCAGAAGATTGACTTGAAACTCTCAAAATGATGACCTCATTGAAACCGTTGCAAGGAGACAAAACCCTAAAAACTAGCAGACTACTGGGGGTCCCCATTTGCGATGGGGCGATGTGTGAAAAGGTCACAACAGGACGCCATAGTTCATTTGGTGCAAGTCCAGAGTTTCTATGTGTTTCAGATAGTTTCGGGTGATCGGCAACACTATGTGCTCATCCTATTTTGGGATAGTTTGTAGTAGAGTTGTAAAATTTGTTGCAGAAGTTGCTGTGGATGTCAAATCAGTGTATCAGACCTGATATCTGTATTTATATCAGGAAATTTCAATAAAATTCAGTTTGCGGAGTTTTTATGCAATTTTGGCTATATTTCCCTTGTTTATCTCATTTCTTGCTATAAGTTTGTTTGGAGAATTTAAATAAATATTTAATTTAATGCTCAGATCTGAAATTTTATGTTGGGAACATTACAATAGATTTGCAAAAGAATTGGATTTCATAAGACAAAAAATGCAGGAATGGAATAAAAATGTCTTTGGAATCATCTTCAAGCAAACCAAAAAAGCCCGTGATCAATTGGCAAGCATATAGAATTGGATGCTACAATGAGGCTTCAGTGATATTTTGGCTAAGGAAGAGCAGAAAGCTATTCTCAAGCTCATCATTTCCCAACAATGAGAAAACTGTTTCTAGAGACAGAGCAAAAATACAATGGTATTTAAAAGGTGGTTCAAATACAAATTTCATCCACAAATCTGTCATCAATAGGCAAAGTATCAATGCCACAGTAAAGTTAATTCTAGCGTCCAGAAGGGACATTTCAAATGCTAATGAAACAACTACTTAAGCAACAAACTACTTCAAATCTCATCTCTCAAGTACAGTAGCTCAAGAAGACAAGGAAAATCAAGCACAGGAACAATCTCTAGAACTTATACCAACAGAGATAACAAAAGAGTATAATAACCAATTTCTAAAACAGCCAACAAAGGAGGAAATCATGGATGTAGAATTTTCTTTTGATCTTAAGAAAACCCCAAGGCTAAATGCCTTCTTAGCAAGCTTCTATCAAACTTTTTGGGACATGATAAAGAAATAAACAGAAATTTACACAGATTAATACTACAAATCTTGAGATAATCTCCAGAACAGAAAAGGGCTTCAAATTGGAGCATTATGCACCTACTATTTTATACAATAAGATCCATAAAATCATCTCAAAACTCATTGCCTCTAGATTGAAGCTGCATCTCTCAAAAATTATCTCCAAAACATAGTCGAGTTTTGTCTTGGGAAGGCAAATTACAAACAACATAATTTCCAAACATGAGCTGATACACTATAAAATACAATTATTGGGTTCGAGTACTTTTGAAACTGAATATTTATAAGGTTTTTGACATATGCAATTGGCATTTTCTCCATAGTGTAAAGGAAAAGTTTGGTTTCAGCAAAAAAATTATTGATCAAGTGAAAAGCTGCATGAGCACCCCGATTTTCTCTATTATCCTCAATAAATAGCATGTTTCTGAACAATAACAGGCTAAGACAAGAAGACCCTTCAAGTCCTTGCCTCTTCATTATTTTCGGAGAAACTATACTCCACACCTTGCTCACTAATCAAACAAACAACAGAATACATGACCGTTCAGCCATAAATGGTGGTCAAGGTTTCAAAGATACAAATTTGTGAATCACACTACTTCACTCAACAAGCAACCTTGCAAAAAAATCAGAAAGATGATTGAATATATAATTAAAGTCTGAAATAATAACAACTACCAATTAGAGTCAGGGACATGCAACTGATTCAGTTTCAGATTGGGGTTTTGAGGATCTAATGCTTAAGGGGTTCCAAACAATGGAAATGGGATAGTTTATGGAATCCTAGATATGAGTTGAGATGATTTACAGATCCTTCTGGTAGGTTTGCACGCTAACCCTTCCCAAAAAATTTGTATTTGTTTAGGCAGGAAAATAGATTTGAGAGGAAAACAATGCTGGGTCATGGCAATAGACAAGGGTGTCCTCTGTTTTTAGATAGCAGAAGCACTCTATGCTTTCCTCAAAGCAAAGCATCTTCTCCAGAAACAAAATGGATATTCATGGTTGCAAAGCCTTAGTTGGAGCAAGTTGAAACATGTGAATGTATTGGTCAATGGCTAACAAACCAAAGTACGAATCAACAACAAAAGCATTCCTAGCAATGTGGTTCTCTTTAAAAATTATTGCACAAAGTTTTTGGTTTGGCGGGAAGGAAAACTAGATGGACAGGGAAAAACAGGTGGAGAATGATGTTGATCTGCTTGATTAATCACAAGACCCATTTGCTGAAGAGAGAATTTGCCTGGCAGATGCTGATCTACTAAATAGGTGGCATTTTGAATGGGTAATGGTTCAAATGGTGTCAAATCAGTCAGTCTATGCCCCAGAAAACTGTCATTGGAGGCCTCATATACATTGTCAGATCAAAATATACATGTTTCCTTAAAGTCGTGCATGGACAGTGACCTAGAGTTAACGGAAGTAAGATCTCAGGAAGTGACTAAAATCTGGACCTTCTCAGGGAAGCAGATGAGGTGCAGAAGGATGATTTTTCAAGATGGTTCCCTAAGATTGGAGGACTTCTTGGTCCTCAAACTGCCACTCATTCTTGAGGATATGTTTGCTGCAGAAGGGAGAAAATGGAAATCCTGTGTGAAACTCATAGAAGGGTGTGTTAATCTGGTCTTAGGAGAAGACATCCTACTCCAGCATGTGATGGATATGGAAGAGAAAACATTAACTGGGAGGTTTTAGAGTAAATCTCAATCATTTCAATCAATAAGGAAATGGTTAGTTGCAGAAATGGGCCCTGTCTTAGGGTATTCGCCAGTTCATCACGCCTCTGCTCAAAGCTAGGTAGCCTTCTCTTTTAAGATGACCGAAGATTGAAGGAAGATTTTACAAAAAAAGGTGGTATTGAGGACATTCTCCTATCTCTAAAGAGATGGTCTCAGTGCTTTGACCCAAGACAGGAATCAAAAGCTGTCCAAACCACTTGGGTCAAATTCCCCAAGTCACCCTTGGAGTTGCGGTCCTCTGGAACACTACAAGAAATTGGGGATGGCTTGGGATTTTTTTTGGATTGGGATGAGGAAGTTCTTAACCATAACTCGCCCCATGGCTAGAATTTTGGAGGATATGAACCTTAAAGAGGGTCTTCCTAGAGTTATTAAGATTTTTATTGGCAACTAGCAATATATTTATTCTCTTGACTACTCTAAGGTGCCCTTCTAATTTGCTTGCTACCATTCTTGTTGTCATCTCATTGGTGCTTGTTCTTTGTCTTTTTCAAGACAAATTTGGCAACCTAAGGAATCAGATCCTCAAGTCTCAAGTAAGCATGTTTTGCCCACCATAGGCCTATTAGCAGGAAGGAAAAGCAATGCAACTGGAAAGGTTTCACACCTTGGCAAGGAAGAGGAGGATTTGCAATTGGGAAAGTCTCAGCAAAAGTTGGCAATTCCTCTTTCATTAAATCAGGTGGAGAAGCGAAAGGAGTAGTGAGCAACCAACAAGACATGGGTTTGATGGAGTCCCATTTACAAGGGAGGTAGGGACAAGTTTTGAGTTGAGGGAAGGTGGCCCACTCATTTCAACTTCCATAACTTCTTTGGGTCAACTTATGGTGTCCTCCCCCCCTCACTCAACTTCCAATCTCCATCAAAAACTCAATTTACTTCATCCTCTTTCACCAACTCTTGGAATTCCTCCTTGTCATTCAAAAAAATCAAGGGGCAAAGAAGATGGGCTTACAAGGAGGTCTCACAAGAAGGGCACTCATAAAATGGTGCCAAGATCATCTAGTCTTCCAACCATATCCCCTTTGCATGCCAAGATCTTTGCTTTTGCTTTCTCCATTTCATAGGAAGGGTATTCCTACAAAGGTCGCTATAGGTACTTTCTCAAATCCAACAAGATTGCAGCCGTTATTGAAGAGTTTGAAGTCTTGAGGGGCGTTGATTCTAACTCGTTGAAGGAGTTTAGCATCTCTTCCCAAGGGAGAAAATCCTTCCTTACTCACGCCAAAGTTATGCTTTAAGGCAAATTCAAAGTGGGAAACAAACAACTATTGTTTGGGCCCTTAGAGCAAGCCAAACCCTCAAAATAGTTACTCCATGATTGTTCTCTCTTAAATCTAGAGAACTAGGAAGTGCCTCTAAAAGATTGCACTTTGCAGATTAGTTTCACTTCATACTATTGGAATTGGCATGCTCCAAGAGGCAATGAGTGAGGGTAAGGAGGTTGAGGGGTTGTTGAATTATTTTTTGAAGGACTAGGAGATTCTTTCATTAGCCTCTTATAACCACTCTGGGGGGTTGTTGAGCTAGAAAAAGCAATCTTTCATGCTTCTCAATTCTGTTTTTGTTGTTTTTGGGATTGGTGCACAGTTTTCCCCATGGAGCTGGGGAACGCTTTTCCTATGGTAAATATTTATCAGTTGTATGTGTACAAAATTCAATTTCGGGACACTCTTTCAGCAATGGACTTCTTGGAACATGAGACTTTTATCCTAGGAGGAAATCTTAAATTTTCCCTAAAAAAGTCTGAAGTTTGGGGGACAGCTGCCAGGATTGATCCACAAGTTGATTATTTCTTGCACAAATTTGAGGGGGTTAGATTAGTGGATAAGGAGCCTGTCAAAATCATTCCCACATGGCGGAATGATAGATTTGGAGATGAAAACATTGCTAAGAGGCATGATAGTTTTTAGTCTTTGAGGCTCTTTTGGCCAAGAGCAAAATGATTCGGTACTACTTGGAATCTAGTAGTGATTCTAACCATTACCCATTTTTCTCCAATTGGGCAATTTTTGTCCTTTTAAATTTAATCCTTCCTAGTTGAAGGATGTCAATTTCCAATCCTAGGTTGAGTTTGAATGGAAAAAGTGGCAATAATCTGGAGAGCAGATTGACTCTTGTAAATTTGTCTTAGAAGACACTACTATGTCTTGGCATGGTTTGGCTAACATTCTTGCAAGGGTTTTGGACAAGATTCGGATAGGGGTTTTTTTATTTCTATGGACTGGTAAAATGGAAAAGAGGGTATTGTCCTAGCTGGAAACTTTTAGCTAAGTTTAAGGAAGAAAGGTATTAAGATCTTAAAAACCAAAGTTATAAGACACACACAATCTTACCGACTCTTGAGGCAAGCAGGCCTAAGCAAGTTCCAGAAACCTAGACTTGACAAAGAGTTGGCTCCTATGTAACCTAAGGACGCATCCCTAGCCAGATTAGGGGTGTCCCCAGCAGGAAACATTTTGGGCACCTCAGAAACATCCTTGCACTATCCCCAAATTCTCAAAAAAAACAAAAATGTCCCCGATACGACGCCCAAAAAAGTCGAAACACCAGGAGACAGCTAGTCGTCCCTTATGGCCCAACAACTTTCCAATTCAAAAAAAAAAAGCACACAAATAATTTGCATGAAACCTAAACCTAAAAACATCACTATAACATTCAAAACAAAAAAATAGCTCATTTGTGTCATTTTGCAAATTATGAAGAGTTGAAGGAGGAAGAGCACAGTTGTGAGAAACCAAGTGAAAGAAGGAAAGAGAAGTGAGCAAAGGGAAAAAGAGGACCGAGTCTCCATCATTTGAGGTAAGTTCATTATTTTTTGTTTATTTTTACAAATTCTTTTGCATTTTTTTTGTTTTTGTTAAAATTTCAAATACTTAGGACGGTTTTTTTGTGTGCTTGTGTTCTATGTTTATACTTGCAATTGTCATTTACATTTCAACATGCCATGGAATTTCTTCAAGGAATGTGAGTGTTTCAAGGACACATAGTTCAAATAATCCATTTCAATGCCCTTCTAAGTTTCTAACCTCTTGGAAAAGTATGCAAAGGACCCATTTAACCCAAAAACCTCTTTTACAATTTTCAACAGCCATAGACACTAAGAAAAGAAATTCAGGGGGGGAGTAGAGTATGGTTGTCATATTTGCAAGGAGGACTATAGGGGCAACTACACAAGAGTTTACTCCCATCTTTTAGGCACAACTTGTCAAGGGGTAAAAATATGCAAAACGATAGCATTAGCTAACAAAGCCAAGGTGACTAGGTTGCAGATGGAGAGTAAAGCCAAAAAAACAGGAACGCCAATGGAGTCTTTGCAGCCTAGTGGGCCATTGTTTAGTGCTACAACTACTGAATCTAGGAGTGTTGTGCCTGGGAGTCAAAGAGGAAAGAAATGGTCCACTAGTGTTGTTGGCATGTTTAACATGAAATTATGAGATATAGCTGATAGTTCTATTGCCAAATTTTTATATGCTAATGCCATACCATTTCATGCGGCGCGCTCTTCATTTTTTAAACAAATGTTCAAAGATGCACTTGTTGCTCATCCTTCATATGTTCCCCATTGAGATCATAAGCTACACACCTCCCTCCTTGATTAGGAGGATTTCAAAGTGAGTATAATGTTGGAGGAGTTGAGACAAGTTTAGCTAAAGGATGGTTGCCCTATCATTATAGATGGGTGGAACAATATTAGACATCGGCCACTCATCAATGTTATTGTCAAATGTTCAACAAGCTCTTATTCTCTTCGAGCTATTGATTGTTCAAAGAAAAGGAAGGATGCAAGCTTCCAATTTCAGATTTTGAAGGATGCCATAGAAGAGTTTGGACCCTCTAATGTTGTACAAGTAGTGACTGATTCAGCCTATGTATGCATGCTAGTTGGCGTAATGGTGGAAGGTGCTTACACGCACATTTTTTGGACCCTATATTGTGTTCATTCGTTGAACAATGCATTGAGAGACATTGGGAAAATAGATTGCATGAAGGAAGTGGTGTCAGAAGTTTGAGGCATTCAGATGACCATTTGCAATCATCACACATTACTTGCTTTGTTTAGGAAGTTTTCAAGGAAAAAATTCCTCAAGCCTATGGATACCAGATATGCTAGTTACTTTACTTTGTTGGAGAGGATGTTTGAGGTGCAGGGGCCTCTACAATTGATGGTGGTTAATTTCGAGTGGGCTAGATGGGCAGAGGCAAACACAGTTGAAGGAACCAATGTCAAACAAAAATTCCTCAATGATGATTGGTCGTCCACAATGAGGTAAGAGATTGTTGTTTTTTATTTTTTAATGGATTGCTGATTTTCAGTATTAAATTTTTTATTTTTTAATGGATTGCTGATTTTCAGTATTTTATTTTTTGAGTGGGAATGCAATCAAATTGTCTCAAGTTGTTGACACCATTAACACCTCCAATTGGATCTACAAGGAAGTCAAGGTGAGGAGAGGAAAGATTGTGCGAAATTTTGTCTAGAATTCATGTGAGGACTCGAGTGGAGGAAGAAGAAGAGTTGGTGTGGACTAAAAAGCCCAACTATGGGAATGTAAAAGTGGCTTTAAAACTATTTTTTCTTCAGGTGATCATGAAATCTAGCATTGGTGGTGGCAAGTTGTCTATAAGGTTAAGTCTCCTCTCGAAACTAGAACCTTTAAGTGGCTCAATCTAGGTCTTAACATGGGATATTCTAATGAGTAGAGGATGGCAAGGATCAAGTAGGTGCTCCTTATGTTGTGTCACCCCAAAAACTATCTTTAATCTTCTCAATGAATGTTCTTTTTCTCATTTAGTTTAGGCTGAAATGGTTCATTTGGTTGGAAGATCATCTTCTTGGCAAGGAATCTCTTGCTGATTGCTTAAAGAATTGGTTTGACAACAACGAATTAAAGTGGTTCACAGCTTTATCTGGGGGAATGGCTGGCCAAAAATGCTGCCATCTTCAACAATATTTCCATCCTATGTTGTTGAATCGATAGATATTCAAGCCAATTCTAGGTATGAAACATCGTAGAATTGGATCCTAATTTGATTCGCACTTGTGAATTTAAATAGGGTTCGATTTTTTCGCATCAAAAACAATTCCACCCTTTGCCAATCAAACCCAACCAATTCCAACATTGATGTGGCAATTCTAGAGTGAATCTTGAGCAATTCCAAAGGTGGATGAGATTTTCGAGCGTTTTTTTTTTTGGATTGCAAAAAGCCCTAAACATCAACATTTTTTGTTATATTGAGTTTTATCCGCCATGGGAGAGAAAAATAATTGGAAATGGCAGATGGGATTCAAACACTTCATTATCTCCTTTGAACGTCACGCATTGTATGCGTTATATGCATTGTGTATTGGTTGTTATATCCAACTCAAACTAGCAAAATACATTCTTCATTCTGCCACTCACATTTAGACTTTAGGATTTGTAATGGCAGCCCCTAATTTGGAATGATTTTTTTGTTTTCGGATTGCTTAGTTTGACACACTTAACATTTTGTCAAACCAACATCACTCTTGAAGTTTTGAAGGTTTTGAACTCATCCATAGCACACTATTCCAATATGATTTTGCATTTAACATGAAAGGAACTCATATACATTTCAATACATCATTCAGCTCAGTATGTAACAGGATAGTTAACAGTCCATGCAATGAATATTTGCTCATTCACAATGCTTATTACAAACAGTAGTAATAACAACAGTACTTTGACTCAGAATTGCAAATTACAGAATTGTCTAGACACAGTCCTAATCAAAAATATACTATTGATTAATTGATAGACATAACAAGTTTGATTCCCTTTTTGCATGGGTTTATTGAGCTATAATATAAAATAAGCAAATACATTCAAGGAAGCAATAATAGTAGACAACATTGAGTACCCATTTGACCAAGCTCCAAGGCAAAGGAAGCTTCAAAAATCCTCATGACTAGTGGAAGAAAGCCACGCCTGCTAAAGGTGAATGGCAAGGTCTGTAGCAGCAAACTCCAATCTAAAAATCACGCCCCTGTTAGGGTATACACGCCCAGCTTCATACTCCAGCTTTACCCTCAATCTTAAGCACTCAAATCAAGGCGTCCAACCACAGGAAACTCCACACCAGCTCTTGTAATGACCTCTACAATAGCAGCGATCCGCTCACACATTTATTCAATCTTATTCCATGCACCCAACTTCCAGAAACTCACGCCAAGTATTGTGCAAGTTTGTATTACAAAAATGTGGCAACGGCTATGTAAATAGCAATCCCAGGTAGCATGAAAATCCACGCCCAGCCACGCTATAAAAAGTAGGTATTCGCCCAGCTCACAAATGCACCAAAATCTTCTTCAAGTCTCATGACCAAACTGAGATGTGCAAATTCCTTCCAACGCCCAGCAATGTATAAATCTCCAATAACCAAAATAGCAATGTATCCAGTCATCCAGCTTGTCCCTCAAAATATGCAACAATAGTACTCTTCTAAACCCACGACTAGGAACTTGATCTTTGTTCAACAATGTAAATACCTCATTACCAATTGGCCAGCCAGATGAAATCTTCAATCTCGAAATATGCAAATGAAGCACAAGCATAGACTCTAAATGAACCTATCAACTATCAATCAGAGAGGATCTTTCGCCACTGTGGATGATATTCTTAAAGAGGGGTTTCATCCTCCAAAAGTTTGAGATGAAGACCGTTCAATTCCACAAAACCACCAAGGGTCACATAAGAAGAAAGTAAAATAATCTGCATAACCAAATGAACTCTCATAACCCCTTTTTATGCTTTTTTAGCCAAACTCTCCAGAAGCTTCTATTTAAAATTCATTTTTTTAATTTATACTCCCCTTTAGCTCCGAAAAAGACCTTTTTATTAAAATAATGATAATTTGACACGCAAGGTCCCTGTTTAATACATCCATGATTTAAAACATTTCATCTCGGTTCCAACAAGCTATAACACTAAGGTGCTTTTTAAATATTTTTTAAATAATATTTGGCAACCTTAGTAGATAAATAAAATAAAGCCATTAATATACTCATTTTGCGGAAACTGTCGGAAAGTATCAAAATCGAAAACTAACTGCACTGGAGTGATCCTGATGAAGAATAATGATAAACTGAGCCAAACGAGTGACTTACTATAAATAAACGCTCTCCAAGAATCTTGGAGCGCAAACCAAAAGCCGAAAATAACATCTAAAAGCGTCATATGGCTCCTCTAAGCCATTCGATCTCACAAGTAACATCAAATTACCCCTCTAAACAAGATGGCACAAACCCAAAAAGTCAATGACAACTGCACTACTAAAGAACCTAAAAATGGGGACATTACAGGTTTAAAATTTACAGCACTAAATGTTGTTTAAAGGTTAGGCTTTAGCATTTTAAATTTTATTAATTGAACTATACTATACTAATTTTAGTATAGATATTAATTACTTTTAATTAATATTTTCGAATATATTAAAAAAATAAAATATTAATATGATATAGATAGTATTCTATTAATATAGTTTATTCAAATATAGTTTAAAAATGTAGTTTAAAATATTATTAGTTTTATATAAATAATAAATATAGAAGTTTTTAGGCTGCAAATATGTAGATATTTTTTGCATTTACCTAAACTATACCCAGCCTTCTCCAAAAATATTGCTGTACTGGTGTACTGTATCCACATACCCATACCAATACCTGATTCCAATTTGGCAACTTAGCTTTCATCTCATTTTTACAGTCCTCTATTAAGATCCGTTTATCTTTGATGCGCTTAAAAAAACCACAAAGATGAAGCATCTGCAATGGCCTTCCGAGGTGGAGATCAATAAATCTATACCTTGGGTTTCTAATGCGGCCAGTCAAGGTTCTCCTCTGTGCTGTGGTGCTAGTGGGGTCTTATACATCAAGGAAAAACATTTCTTTCATTTCAAAGCTAGGCCAGGCAGGGGGTCAACTAATTTTACCGAATTTCTTGCTCTTAAGCTGCTCCTCAAACTTGCATGGGATAATAAGGTGTATCAGTTACACGTTTTTGGACTCTTTGGTTGTTGTAAATTGGATGCAGAAGATTAAAGAGAATGGAGAATATTGCCTTCTCCCCATTTTTTGAATAAGTGAACCATCTGGCTATTGTTTTCACAATTTTCTTTCCTACAAGCATGTTTCCGTGAGCTCAACACCTTGGCGGACTCGCAGACTCTCAGTCAAACAAAAGCATGCATATATCAACAGGCCAGTGGGTGCAGTTGGAGACTAAAGATGATTTCTCTTCAGCTCCTATCACTAGCAATTTTTTCAATTCGTAAATTTCTTCTTATTTCCTTCCACCACTTGGTCTTTTTGGAGTGGGCTGCTGTTTCTTCTGGTTTTATTTGTTCTTATATGAGTTGTTTGTTTTTAAATTTTTGGTATCACCTTGGTTCTGGTTAGGGTTGTATGCTGTTTTGGCACTGGCTGTTTTGACCCTTTGGGCCTGTCTTGGAGTATTGTATCAATGTCTTGGACATCTGCATGATGTAACTTCTTCTTCCTTGGAATTAAATTTCAGATTTTTCTTTGGAAAAAATATCAACTACCAACACGCCAAAAAAAAAAAAAAGAGAAAAAACTTGCTTTGTTTTTGCTAATGTACCATGGAGGAAACAAAAGCAATCTGTTTGACACTAGGATATATAGGCCCACCTCCAGTGACTTACCTTGGATTTCCAATTCATTGGTAAGAAAACATACTACTGTGGCTGCAATTTTTACATAGGATTTACAACCATTGCTGCAAACTCGACATATGCTTCACGAAAATACGCAAAACTGGACAACCAAATGGCTCAACCTAGAAAGTATTGTTCAGCTTATAAGATCTATCCTATACTCAGTTCCCATTCCTCTTTTAACTCTTCTCAAGACCTTACAAAGTGTTAAGACAAGATAGCAGAAATTCAATGAAAATTTCTCTGGCAAGGGACAGATGAGAACTTAAAAAACCCACTAATTACCTGACAAAACATATGCAGAGACAAAACAAAAGATCTAAATATAAAAAATACAAAAGGCCGTCATTAAAGCCTTGACTATGAAACTAGCCTGGAGGATCCTCAAGCCAATCAGGCACAACTACGAATCATCAAACTCAAATACCTGCAAGACCCCAAACTTGATCATTTACAAACAATCTAGAAAATGCAGTTATTAAGTATGGCAATGCATATCAAGAAAGGCATGGAATATATTAGAAATTGAAATGGAAATGTAGACTTTTGGGAAGAAAGTTGGAAAGGCTTCAACAAGAACTACAAAAACAGGGATACATCCAATTTACACCGGGAATGTGACCTCGGGGTTTTATGCTGTTTCAGAAAAATGACGACATCTCCCCTATTTGGAGACCACAGAGGGACAGCCTGCCCTCCCCAGCATCCCAATCGCTTTCAAATGCCTTCCCATCAGGTGTTGCTGTTTATCTCCAAGCATATATTTAGACATCTTGAAATAGTTGTGCAGGGAGTCCTTGACCATTGGAAGTGTGGCAAATCTCTTGCGAATGTTGGGATTCGCTGCAAACAACACCACACGCAAGACTTAAGGTCATTATTTGCACCGAAAATCTAATTGCAAGCAACCAAAATGGCCTTCAAAGTCCTGCTGCACAAATTGAACTGACCATATTTATATAGCTCCAGATATGTCCATACTTTGATGTTCTTGCT
Organism: Sequoia sempervirens; assembly: GCA_007258455.2. Lineage (NCBI taxonomy): Eukaryota > Viridiplantae > Streptophyta > Pinopsida > Cupressales > Cupressaceae > Sequoia > Sequoia sempervirens. The sequence continues at coordinate 4,967 of VDFB02288249.1, read as the reverse complement.
CTCAGGTGCAGTGTATATAAACCCATTCCCAACTGCCACTGAGAATATATTGCTGCCATGTCTAAACATGGAGGAGATGCACTTTGTAAAAAATAGGGGTCTGGCATTGATGAGACTGGAGCAACAAGTCAGCAGGAAGAGAGATGCTAAAAGTAAGGTTGTTCCAAGGTGAAACAGCAATGGGAGAGGTAAAGCTGGGAAAATATAAACTACATTCTGAAACAGAGTTCATTCTAGGCAACATGACCTCGTAGATAAAATAAGTCTCTTTCACAGAAACATTGTTAGACAGATGCTAATTTTGACTGACACTCCAACTCATCTTAAGACTGGAGTGGTTCCATAATAGAAAAAGGACCTTGGTGTCTCATTTTTTTTAAGTTGCCTTATTCTCTGCATTTTTAAAGTAGCTACTATACTGTCTCTTTAAGTTTATAAGGCTTTACAAGGACAGTAACTCTTATTCCTTGACAATGAAAATGAACGTGGATTGTAATTAAATTCTAAAAATGAGCATATCAGAAGGTATTAACTTCATCATCAATGTTTTCATTTAAATATCATTACATATGGATAACTAGGTTGCCTCTTTTTATAGTCCTGCAAAAATTATATTTAGGTTCTAACTTTCCTCTTTGAATCTTTTTTATTGAAATTTAACCTTACAAATAGCCTTGTGAAGGAGTTATAACTTATAACCTATGCCATTACCATCTTCCCACAAGAAAACTTATACTCTAGGTGGATTATACAGAAATCTACAGAATAAGTATTTGCAACATCTTGTAAAAAGAGCTGCCTGAAGCAGACATATAATCAAAAAACATGATAAAATGGCTGGCAAGTCATACAGGCTGGAATTTCATACTGAGGGTACCCATTAATTCAAAATTTGTGGGGCTACTATGATATTCATATAAATTTGTGCGCTACTATATCGCACACCACTTAGCCTCCAATACTCCCCTCTCCTTCCACGCATTCACTTCATTGTGTATCACCAACCCTAAACCTCAAGTGTTGCTCTTTTACATTTAATCCAACACTTCTTTTCTTCTTCCACAGCATTTCAAAGGCCTACTTTTTTACTGCAAGGATTATATGAACTCTGTGCTGCCAAATAACAATTTTTACCACATTGACACCCTCACAGATTTCAACGATCTCAAAATTCATTACACTTTGTATGCAATATCAAGTTTTTAATGGATTTAAGATATGCAAGCAAAATCATCTTTATTTCTCACTCCATTCTTCAGCTGCATCAGCCAGGTTATGAGCTTAGATTGAGCTTGTGTTTTCCTTGCTTGAAAAAAAATGAATTTTCATGTGACAATCCATGCACTTTTCAAGAGTAACTGAGAATCACTGGGAGCAAACAATGATATCCTCATTCATAATTCTCAGCCTAGAAATGAAAAAATACAACCAACAGGGCCAGAGGCATCAGTTGATTCAACCACTTCTATCGATGGATCCTTTTTTAGAAACATCTAACTGGACCTACTGACATCATACCATATTAACAACAATCTTCATTATGTACTGTTTAGGTAAAGCACAATCAAGCCATATTTGCTATAAATGTACTATGATCCTTCCATCCATAAAATTGATAATGGTGCAGTTTTTCCTATCCATCCATCCATCTAAAAAATAGTGCAGCCATTTTTTCCCATTTCCTCTTTTGTTCTTCCACTATTTGCCCTGCCCTTTCGGTTGCATTCACAAGCAACCTACAAATACAAAGTGAAACTACAAAATTTTAATTTTTGAGCACCAAAAAATAGCTTAAATTCAACATAAATTACTATAGATTAACTAACCTCCCACTCGAGTCTTTTTGAGAAGGTGCCTTGTAGCCTTTGCCACAACTACCAATGCAATTACCAAATTGTCCCAATAAGGACTACTCAACTACTCACCACATTGAAAGGAATGTTGTTGAAGTACCAAAAATCAACACATGCATATCTGCATGTTCATGCACCTATCTGTTCTACCCAACGTCCAATAATAGTTGTGCTTCAAGTGTGTTTTTGGGCACAAAATAACTATGTAGCGTGTGTGTAGGTGTACGCATTGGCACTCTACTTGAAGTAGATGAAGTGAAGGTTGATGTGCTTCAAATCCTTGGACCACCAAAAGAGCCCACTATGCCTTGAAATGCCATATCTTCATCTGATTTTGGTTGCACTTGATAACCATGACCACCAGCTATGGATGCTGCTATGGCTGCCCTTGTCTTCTCCCTTTGCAATTTTTTCTCTTCTACGACTGCAAGTAGGGCATTCATCTCTCTTTTTATTTGTTTCGTGGTACCAAGACAATGCTTGGCATCACGATGAGTAATGCATGCAAGATGGTATTTCAAGTGATTTATGCCTCCATGATGCAGCTTCTCACATTTAAGGCAAATAACTAACCCAAGCATCAGTCCTTGCACAGCATATTTCCAAGAAGGGTCTCTAGCTCAAGGAGGACAAGTGCCCTGTTGTAGCCCAAATTAAAAATTTTGCTACACTAAGGCATTTTGAAGAAATGGTTAAAAGTCTTGTCAAATTTGTCAAAAAAGGTCAAAATTGGGGTTTACATGTCCTGCATGAGGGTCAAAAACTCGAAATTTTCAAAATCTGATGAACTCGATCTGCTCAGAGTGACCAAGTCTACAAAACCCAAATCTTAGTTTTTGACCCTAAATTTTAGGAAAATTTCTATTTTTGGAAACTTTCTAAAAATAGAACTTTTTTCTGGGTTTTTCTAGGTTTCTTTCGAAACTTTGATTGGTCAAAAATACTTCCTCATCAAGCCGATGCAGTCAAAATCACAAAAAGATCAGTTTTTCCCTAGTGGGTCTATTCTTCTTTTTTAGAAGCATTTTAGTAGCCCCAAGGCCATTAATAGAGGTCATTCAACTACCAGGTGTCAGATTTAGAGTCTCAAACACTGCTCAGATCAAGAAACTACAAAAGATGATCGAGGAACAAAGAATGAAGAATGGAAGTTGGAAAATTATGAAAATTACAAAATTTTGGCTAACACTAGAGACTCCAAGTGCCCCAGCTCAATCTAGGCGCCCAAACACTCATGCCTTAGAAAAAATTTCATCTCCAGCAAGCAAGGCAAAGGAAAACACGTCAAACAAAGGAGGAAGTCGAAATTTGCAAAATAAAAACTCTCTGCCAACCATGGGCACCCCAAAAGGAGAGAGGCGCCTAACTTTTCAGGAGGTCAAATGATGGAATTTGGGTTTGTGTTCTCAAACAATGTTGCTCAGAATCTTCTCAGCTCTGCAGTGAATCCATCGACACAGTCATCTGATCAATCAGTCATCCAGAATTTGAAATCAAACGGAGAGGTCTCAACCAAGAAGCAGAATGCAAATCATGAAATCGTCGAAAAATATTCTAAGTCTGGAGAACTTGGGCACCCCAAAAGAAGATAGGCGCCTAGGGTTTTGGAGGCCCAAATCCAGCAGTTAGGGTTTGCAAATATGCTCGATCTCTTCAGGATTCTGCCAACTTTGCAATGGATGTCTTCATCAGATCATCAGACTTGTTAATCACCGACAAATCCAGATCAAACGGAAGGTATAACATGAAGGTTCAAGTTTGAAGAATGAAAATCTTGTAAAAATGTCTAAGTCTGGTAATGGTGGGCGCCCCAGAATGAGAAGGGCGCCCAAGCTTTTGAGGGCCTAAATGAGTGAATTTGTAGTCAAAGCCTTAAGCATGAATTCCTCAAATTTGAAGCAGCTTTCCTATGGAACCATCAGCAAGTCCATCAGAGTTGGTAGTCACCAAATATCGAAGACGGAATAGAAGGACGAAATTGAGCAAAATGAAGAAGTCAAAGGAAAAGTTGAAAATCTCAAAACAAATTCTAACTCTGGAGGAGTTGGGCGCCCTAGCTAGCCAGGGGCGCCCAAGCTTTTGACCCCCAAGATGCAACCTCCAGAAAACCCCCTTTAGAATTCATCAGGCTATCCAATGAGCCTAGCCAACAGTTTGTCGAACTCCCGAATCATCCAGAATTGCAAAATCTATCAAAAGATCAAAAAAACATGAAGAAATGAAAGATGTGAAGAAATAGCTAACACTGGTAATGATGGGTGCCCCAGGAGGAGATAGGCGCCCGTGATTTTAAGGGTCAAGATCATGATTTTATCAAAAGTTGCCTCCAAGTAAACTTCGTCAGATTCGCTCAGGCTTTGCGATGGATCATACTGCCAAATCATGGGATTCACTAAGCGTCCTAGAATCAAGGATTAAATTGAGGTTAAAAATCAAGCAAAAGTTGAAAATGTTGAAAATTTGGCCGTCTGCCAAGCAAAAGCGCCCCAGTCCAAGAGAGGCGCCCAAGGCTCAATGCCTTAGTCAATTTTTCCAAGTTTTATCTTTCAACATCAAAAAAGTGTCCAAGTTTGATGCACCAGCTCGGGATAGACTTCGAAAGTTTTAAAGCAAAAAGAAAGTAGATTTTTCTCAACTTCAACTTATTTAAGAGAGATTTTGTCTTTCATTATTCATTATTGCAGGTTGGCATCTAGAGCAAGAAGATTCTCCCTTTTTCTCAACGAAGATTTGAAGACTCAAATGACATGCTTTTTTAGTGTTCTTCATGGTTTCGAGATCAGTGAGCAAGCACGAATGCTTTTCCGTGCTCCAAACTTCTAGGGCGTTGTTTTTTCAAAACAGCCACTCAGCTTTTTCCGTTTCTGATCACATGGGTCTCTCCGCTTTTTCATCCTCTTCAACATTGAGAAACTTTTCCTTCTAGAAACTGCTTTTTGGCCTCTTTTTAAGGAAGAATTTAGCTTTTTCAATTTCTAAGCATCTGGGTTCCTCCGGAACGTGATTTTCTACAAAACCCAGGTTCCAGCTTTTTTTTTTTGGTAGAACTTGTCTTTTCAAGGCAGATCAGCATTCTATTTTCAGCAGCACTCTCCACTTAAAATCAAGAAACAA
>VDFB02288248.1:0-49723 GCA_007258455.2 Sequoia sempervirens | reverse complement strand
AGTGTGATCTATCTTAGCATATTACATTCCTCTTGGTGGCCTAATGCGACACACTGTATCCCCTAAGTTGTGAATATACTATTCTTTGATTTGTCCTCTCTTGGAGACATTAGGCACAATGTTCCCTAAGTGATTGACCTTGCATAAACTTAACAAGACTCCTTTAACACATTTTACATTTTACATTTATTCATTTTTACATTTTTCACTTTTTGCCACTTTGCATAGCACAACTTTCATGCCTATGGTACCCTTGCTTTTTGTTCATTTCATTTTTCCTTGTGGCACATTTTTAAAGTTATCAGGAGGTATAACTTTAATATGGTTGAGCAGGAAGCCCACCTAGCGGCATGAATTTTCCCCATAGCCACCTTTGTGTTTGTGAGTTCATACAAACTAGTGTATGTATCTTACCTTTTTGAGATTTCTCACCTCGTAGACAGCCAAAAGTTTCATGGCCCCAGAGTGAGTATATTTGGGCCTTCTCACTCGAGCCTTCTCACTCGATAGACCATCATGTGTTTTGTCACCACATAGTGAGTACACATTCTCTTTTTCAAACAATTATCCTAGATCTAATCCACAACTTTTGGACTGATGATCGAAGCTTCATCTGATTCGCAAAACTTGTGTGTTCCTTTGTTCTTATTGTGTGATTGATTTTAAGTGTAATAATATGTAGATAAAAATCAATAAATCAAACACACCAATAATAAATTATATCAAAACAAAGAATCAAATAAAAATAATGCAAACTTAGTCTTCTATCCTTGATGTCTTATCGTCCTCTATCTCCAGTATTTTTGTCAATTCTAGCTTGCTCTCAAATTGCATGCTAGGCTCAACAAATAGTCTTCCTAGAGAATGAGATTAAAGATGAATGCATGTTATGCTAAGTTATGATTAAAATTCTATGAATTCTATTAAAAGAAACTAGAATTACTAAATGATATGAGTGCTAGAACTGATAATAATAATGCTAAAATGTTGATTACCTATCTCTAATGAATATATGTGCCTATATTTGTGTGTGTGTAACCAATGCTTGGATTTGCAGTCATATTTATAGAAATTTCAAAAGCTTCTGATTGGCTGATGTGATCAATGACTAGGATAATTTTGGTAGATTGAACGGTCGAAGATGGAGAAGACCAGAGAGAAAAATAGAAGAAAAATAGAAAGCAAGATTTTTTTCCTCTTTCATGAGAGATGATAAAGATGAATTGTAAAAATCATCTTTTTGTGAGATTTGAGAAAAGATTTTGAAGATAAATAATGAATTTATAGAATTCATTATTCATTTATTGGTGACATGGAATATTTTCTTAATTAAATAAAATATTGCATTTAGATTTGGAAAGTGGCATGTGGAATTAAGTAAATAAGCATATTTAATTAATATTTGATTTAGAAAAAAAGGGAATTAAATTAAATTAAATCAAAGATTTAATTAAACTTAAATGTGATAATTAATTTAAATAAACAATGATATTTATTTAAATAATTAAGTGGACTTAAGAAAGTGGTAATTAAATAAAATGAATTTATTTAATTAAAGTGGGATAATAAAGTAAGTGAATGATATAAATAAATAAATTAAATTTATTTATATGTAGAAGAATTAAGAAAGGAATTAATTTGAAATAATAAATATTTAATTAAATGTTAGGATTAATTAGTCATGACCATTTTTATGCATATACATTTTTCCCCTCTTTGAAGTGATGTGTGAAATGCATTTCTTGAAAGAAAATATTCCTTCTTTTGAAATTTGATGTGTTTGATTTTTTTGCCCCGGATTGGAAAATTCTAATTGATATGTCCTTTTGATTTGACTCTGATATGTTTCTGATTAAAAAATGTTGCTGATATTAATTATGCCCCCTCGGGAGGTAAATCACTGATGATGAGAAAAATGTTGATTTGATGATAAAATTTGGATGATGAGAGGGACGTAGTGATTTAACTCCCGATAATTGATTAAAAGATGCCCCAATTTGAAGAATAAAGTCAAAGTTTGAGAAAAATATAAAATAAAAATAAAATGCCACAAGAAACCCACCTTGGTTGACCTTTAAAAGGTAAAAAGGGCAAGTCATTTTTACCTTTTGACTTTAGTGATTTTGTGCTCTAACGCTGACTTGGCGAGATGGAGATTTCATAGCACCAACATAGATTCAAGCAAGCTCGCCGATACTAGAGACCAACTGTGTATGGACCACCGGTGAGTTGATTCAACCCTCTTTGTCCTGAGAATTTATGATTTGAATTGAATTTTGATGTATTTTAGCACAATTTTAGAATTTAATAGTTTGTTTTAGCACATAGAGTAGTAGTTTTAGCGCCTATAGGGTTTTGATAGTTTAGCAGATTCAATAGGTGAAATAGTGCATATAGGAGGCCTGTACGAAATTGGGAATATATCGCAGATAGGAAATAGAATAGCTTATAGGTTTTAGTGCCTTGGGGGGATGAAATGGTGCATTTGCATAGAGTTATAGCGCATATAGGGAAATAGCGCATAGGAGGAAAAATTCAACACATATAGGACACATAATGGCGCATATGGTGATTTAGCGCATATGGTGGGAACTTTAGTGCATAGGGGTTTTAGCACACAAAGGTTGCAGATTAGCATATCTAGGAAATTTAGGCAGAATGTACTATCTGATGAAAATGATGATGTAGATTGCTTCTTTAGTCAATAGATAGAAAAATTGTCTTGTTAGCAAGATAATATGGATAAATTAGAGAGAAAATATGATGATGAATGGATGACTTTGTTTCCCTTGAACGAAAGAGTAGAATAAATGATGGATTTTTTGATAACTTTTCTTTAGAAAACAAAGAGTAGATGTTTGATATGACTTCTGATAAATTTACATTCTATGGTAGAAAACAAATAGTAGATGATGATAGAGTAAATTGATTTGATATTTATTTAGCAATGATTTCATGATATGAGTCACTTAGATAGAACACTTGACATGGTTCACTTGATAGGGGTCACTTGATATGATGCACTGATATGGGTCAATGATAGATAGATATGAGTCTAATTGATGTGTATGATGTGAATTAGATAGATCATGTTGATATGGGTCCATGATATGAGTCTGATTGATTGTCCTTGTGATGACCAAAAATAGGAGGGTTTCAAAGACCTCCAGATCAAAGAGCACTTCCCTGTAGGGTGGGATCGGATACGAGATCTGACACCTACAAACGTACAATTGATAGTGGGATGTGGGTTGGGACCTTTATTATCTATGCCACTGATTCGGGTCAATAGGCAAATGTTGACTGTACTAGTAGAGAGGTGGCATTCTAAGCATAATACCTTTCACTTGCCGATGAGTGAGATGACCGTGACCCTCAAGGATGTATACAAGATTCATGGGATTCCAGTGGTAGGTGCTCTTGTAGTTTATGACCACAAGGAGCTAGGTGGTACAGATGCACTTAGGAGGGTGTCTGGGGATGCTTAGATAGCAGTGTATTGGGTGCCATGGACAGATTTTAGGGGATATCCGACCTTACCTTCCATTTTGGGTGCATTCATTGGAGGCTTCCTTTGTCTGAACTACCAGTCAAAGGGATTATCAGTTGGGTGGGGGAGGATTATTGAGCTGATGATAGGTCAGCAGTGGAGATATGCCTAGGGGAGCTACATGTTAGCTCATTTATACCATGATTTGCATTAGGTATTATACATCGGATCATCCAGTTTGTCTCTTGGTGCTACCTTGCTCCAAGTCTAGGCATGGGAAGATATTTCTATTACGAAACCACTTTGTTCCAGAGTGAGGCCACCAGGCAAGCCATACGTGTATGCATATTTGATTGCACTTGTCTAGCCCAAGCTGGGAAAGTTGGAGTATTGGCGATGTACACTTGATAATGTTGATTTAATGATATGGAGGCAGTATACAAATTGTGAGGGGTGGGATACTGATCATCTGGAGATGCCATTTGTATGTATGCCCTGATATTTGATAGGGTGGACCCCATTTATTATAGAGAGATTTTTGGCATTGCAAGTACAAAGATAGTATGGCTATACATAGGGGATGTAATAGGGTGTTGCTCACTATGGATGGTTCAAAGATGATCCTAGATGGGGGCCATTCATTTCATATCAAGTAGCATATACAGAGTATACTAGTTTATAGCCCGAGGCATGGGCTTACAGGGTAGATATTAATGATGGAGGGATGTCAGATGAGTACGCTGCTTATTTTCACACACACCCATTCCCTCGTTTGACATGTCTAGATGAGTCAGTGCCCATTTTGGTGGCACAATAGCTAGGGGGTAGGAGACAAGAGGATGTGGCAGGGGGAGAGCAGGCGGTGGGTGGAGGGGATGAGAAGGAGGAGAGTGGAGATGAGGAGAGCTTAGATGATGGTGGTGGTGATGATGACATAGATGGTAGAGGGGAGGAGCAGAGGCCAGTGATGTAGAGGACATATACCTTGGACAGTGCTTAGGTCATGCAGAGGATGAAGTCTGGTAATGGATGATGGATAGTGATCAGGGTCTCCTCTACAGTGTAGGAGGAAAAGATAGATACTCTATAGGCCCAGGTATAGATACTTCAGGGGTAGTAGGTGCGGTTGCATAGCTAGTTTGTTCAGGCTTAGAGTTTAGCAGTTCAACTATAGGCACAACTTGTGCAGGCATAGGCACAGGTATAGGCATAGGTACCTCCTCTTGCCTAAGACCCACAGGTGGCCCAGTTGATAGAAAAGAGGGATTCTTTCAAATGGAGGGCAGTAGAGGCAGAGGGTGTTTCTTAGAGACTCATGGGAACTGTTGAGAGTGCATCTTTGCGAGAGGCCATTGCAAAGGGATTCGAGATTGCCAAGGAGGCTGAGAATTATCAGATCAGATACAAGGAGTTGTGCCCTCTTGACCGCAAAGAGCCTTACCCTCGGTCCCACAATGGGACTAGGAGCAGATCACAGATGACAACACACAACAGAGGGGTTACAGGGCCTTGATAGGATCCTAACATAGGGGGTAGTGGTAGGCCACCATCTGCTAGACCAGCTCCATTAGGGGCCTCTACCAGCCAACCTTGATTTATTGATGCAGTATTATTGATGTATACCATTTTTGGAGCATGTACATTGTTTTATATCATATCTCATGTATCTCTCTATATTGTTCAGTTTCATTAGACTTAGGAAATTTGTATGTATTTTTGATGAGCAATGATATGTAGTGGTGATGAGTTTTGGTGATGTGCATTTGTGATGTGATGATGTGATATGCATGTATTTTTTCATGATGTAGTATGGACTTTTATATGCATTTTATTGATTTGATGACTAACATGATATGTAGGATGATTCATGATATGATGATGATTTGTGATGTATATTAATGATGTGATGTAGGTGGATGTCATAGGATGTTGATTATGAAAGTGTGCAATGAGATATATGATATGTTTATGAAAAATGATGTGGAAATGTGTAACGCCCCGCCGTGTGAACCCCAAAGGACAAATAAACAATAATTACAGCATAATTTCTTTTGAGTAAACATAACATACACATTAAGTCATAACATGAATTTCATTTAAACAGATTCACTAACACATACATCCCTTGGGGTACACGAGGAGTCATTACGATACTGAGATCCACACAACAACAATAAAGAATAAAAATCCAAAGATATAATCCATAACAAAATAAACATTAACAAATAGAACACATACATGATAAAGCAATGATAAGAACCATCTGAGTAAATACAACATATACATAATTAACTCAACACAATAATAACTGCCATGGCCAAAAACCACATTGGGTTTAACATTACATTACAGTACAATGATTAAGAAGTACAATGATACAAAAGTGTTTCCAAACCATGAACATAAACTATACATCATGTATCATGATACAGAAGAAGAGATGAATACAAAGCATCATAACTGGCTCCAAGACAAGTACAACTCTGGAGTCGCTGCAACCGCACCAATCCGCACCTCTCGATCCTCGACTGGGGACCCAATGGGGTGCTTGGCACATTCCACCTGACCGTGTGAGTCCGAAGACCCACCCCCCGTGCTAGGAGCTAACAAGAAAGAGACCTCAACCAAGAACATCCAAAAAGGAAACCACAAGACTCCACAACATACAAAAGTATCATAAAACTCAAGAATTACAAAGACATAATCAACAACAACCAAGAGTCATTAAAATAACTTAAAATCATACATCTCATCACATAAATCAAAGCAATGACCAGTAACAAGTAACCAAAGGATGATCATTAGACACTTCCAAATCAACTGAATAACAATAACATCATATCTCAGTACCAAAAGAGTACAAGGTCATAAGTCAAATATCAATAAGATCATACAAGACCACAAAGTACACCAAAGAAATATCAAGACAATAATCATACATCAAGATAAATCCAAGTATCAACAATCTAAACCAACTCCCATAACCTACTTCCAGAGGAACACAATAAAGTAAAACACATGGGCAACTAGGGGAGAGTGTCATCGCATAGTCCTACATGGGCTGTCCTGTGCTCTTCCTCCCAATTGGAGGCGCCGGTCCCATCTATGGCTATCCTGTGCTCTTCCTCCCAACTGGAGGCGCCGGTCCATAGGGTGACTCATGCGGAGCCGTAGACCTCTAGTGAAGACGAGGTCACGACCTTGCCAACCACGGCCTTCTCAGCCTTCCATTAGTCTGTGAAAGCACTAATGAAGACGAGGCATCCCTTTTATTAATCTTGTAATGATATTACTACCCAACCCACCTAAGTTAATTATTAGGTTTTCACTTATTTACTAACTCACTCGTGGGTTATCCTGAGCTCTTCCCCTTAAATGGGGCGCCAGCCCCCACGAGGAGCCACTCTCCCTAGAGACCCAACAACATAAAAAAAACCAAGGGTTGTACCATCAAAATAAGAATATTAGATCACAACCGAGAGCATGCGAGGCATTACCCATCTCACTATAAATACAATTTCCAAGTCTCAACAAATTTCATACAACCCTTTTAAAATCATGAAACCAAAACACTTGCCACATCAAGGGCCCATAAAGAGAAAGAACATCAATTATCAATCATATCAAGCCTCTGGAAGCCAAGAGAATGAAAACCCATAAACAAAGGTAAAGTGAAGCAACATGAGTATTTCTCCAATAACACAAAAATTTCCTCAAATATGAGAGTAACTCAGAAAAGCCATAAAAAGGGAAGATTCATCAAGGCCCATCCACAATTCAACAATGGTGTCACCTCAAATAGGGGACGCAAAAGAAAATCAACCTTGAATTCAACAAAATCACTTAATAAAACCACAAGCCACCAATTAGGTATTCCACGGGAGACCTCAATTTTCTCCTTACAAGATACCTATATAGTTGGTAAACAAATGACGTTTGATAAAATCAACAAACATGACACAATATAATTTAATGTTTCACCAAAATAATAAAAGTGGGAAGACTGCATTAAATAAGAAACATAAACTTATTACAACCAAATCATCACTTTAGTATCCAAAATATTCCACCTAAAAAACCCCCTTAACTCAAACCAACCAAGAATTCACCATGTAAGGATAAATGAATAGCAACACAACTTAACTTAAAGAAGATCACCAACTCACGTCAACTCAAGAATAAGTCACAATGAAAGGATTTGTCAAATAACACGTAAATCGACACGCACCCAACATAATGCAATCACTTCCGAGCCAAGCAATTCCAAAGAGGACACCACAAATAGGATACACCAAATTACCCCTAAAAGATCAATGAGCAATCAAAACAATTTATCCATTTGTTCAACAATAATTAATTTAAAAATAAATAAGGGAACTCTAAAATCACTTATCGTAAATATCTCAAGACATATTTTTACATTCCACAATATTCCTTATCATTAATCTCATAATAATTAAAAGATTATTTCCCTCGGATATTAATAATATTTGAGACAATCATAATAAAATTTTCTAGTTATTTAGCTTACACACTAATCTTACCATTCTACTCCAAGGGTTATAAAATAACAACATTCACCTACAATTAACAAAGAGTAATTCATAATAATCGTGATAATTATAATATCCTAAAATTCTTAATCTTCTAATCAAATAATGGAAATAACCTTCATTCAATTTTCAATGTCCAGGGAACTTAACTTTATTTATCTTTATTTAAGTAACCAACTACCCTTAAAAATATTAAGAGTTTAACCAAGAAAACATGGAAACGAACCTATATGAAAAAAACCTAACATTACATTCCTAGACTTTTGATCAACTAAGCATATAAATTTCCTAAACCATCCAAATAAAATCATTCCCTCAACATGAAGTTTAGAGAGACTAAAGGAGAATTACTAAATGATACTCATTTAATGCATAACTACTAGATTTACAAGTACATATATTTACAAAGCTTGATTATGTAAAGTAAACTAATGTTTATAGTGTAAGGGCTTAATTTTTAAACTCCCCACATAAATTTTAAATAAAATTTATAAAAAAAGAACATGAGAATGTTTTTATGGGAATAACAATTAATAGAATAACCCAAAATATCACAAGCCACCATAACTAGCAATGGAAAAGTAGCAAACTATATTGACTACCAAGCAGTGACAGGTTGACAATGAAATAAGAGAGATGACAGAATCAGAGAGATTATTGTAAACCTTTAAACTTCCTATTATAATTAAAAAATGGGTGCAGCTAAGACAATTTGACAAATGAAAACAGAGAAGTTATTTAATTTACTACCCCTATGCAAGTCTAAAATTTGCAGCTGAACAAGGGCAATGGTTTCAGGGAGGCTATTTAAATCTGTATAACGCCTCAATTCTAAATGCTGCAATAGTGACAGATTGCCAAGAATATCAAAAACTGAATTTTAGACATGGCAGCTGAGATGGGTCGCCAATGGTTTCAGGGAGGTTATTTAAATCTGTACACTCTCCTAAGAATAAATTCTACAGCGGTGATAGGTTGCCAATGGTAACAGGGAGACTATATAAATTTAGATTACCAGATTATGAGAAGGAGCTCATCTAAACACTGTATCCAATAACATCAATTTCTCTCAGCTTTGACTGAATGGAGGTAATTGGCAAAGGCTTGAAACATTGCGCAGACCAAGAGAATTAAATAATCTGCTCATTGGTCCTCAATTCTTCACTTGAACAATCTGCTCATTGACAGCATCAGAGAAGACACACGCACCAAGTTTCCTTCAAGTTTGAGATGGTTATGGTTGCAAAAAACGTGAGAAACCATTTTCCTTAAGTTTTGCGGCTAGCATTTGGGATTTGATAATAAGAAAAACAGAGAGTTTAATTAAATCTAAAGAACCTACCATGATCAAGTGCTGCGGCTGTGACAGGTTGCCAAGTATATTAGAAAGTGAATACTGGAATTTGGAATTATCGCCATCTACTTTCATTATTAACAAATCTCAAATGTTATACACAAGACTAAAGGGAAAGAGAAATGTGAGGTGCAAATACGTGACTTATGAGAAGGAGAAATAATGTATAACTCACTCTTTTTTTTTTTTTTTGAACTTGACACATTGCTGTTTGATGGCGAGTTTCCAGAGACGTGCTCAAATTTAAAGCTTGGGGGATAAGCTTCACCATGATCAGAGGTAAGCTCTCTATTATGTTAGTACATTGACAATATTTATTTTCAAGTGCTACAAGTGCAATAGATCGACAAAAAAATTGAGCAGGTTGTTTAAATTTTTAAACTTCCTATTATGTTCAAGTGCGCAGCTGAGACTGGCTGCCAATGAAATCAGAAAGACTATTTAAACCTTTAAACTTTCCTATTATTTTCATGTGCTTCAGCTATGACAAATTTCCAATGGATCAGAGGGCTTAATTCTTATGTTCAAGTGTTGCAGATGTATCAGATTGCTAAAGGGATCAAGAAGGTAGTTAAAGCTGTGACAAAATTTTGTTCCAAGAACTGCAGCTGCGATTATTAGGAGAAACAGGCAGATTATTTAATCTCCATGACACTCTATCTTCAAGTACAACAAGAAGAACAAGTTTCCAAGGAATTCAGAGGGATTACTAGCCGATCTTGTGTTGCAAATGCTTGGAGACAAGGGCGGCAGTATGCCAGGCTTAAGAGCCTTCGTAACACAGAAATATTCATTGCTCCTATGCTGTCACAAAAGTTGTTAATGATAAGGGACCCAAAAACTGCAACTGGGTTAAGAAGCTTTTATGAAACTACCTCTAGCCAATGTAAATCCTGGCCCACAACCAATAATAAAACATTAAATTTGAAAACTGTCTCTCTAATGTGTTATCATAAAGAGGTAAACCCGAACAGTACCGAGAAAGGCTAAGACATATCTGTCTGGACTCATATGAGAGGTGAATGTTTGATTCACATTATTATGCTCGAAATCTCTCTTATGAATGTCTTATTACACAGCTTAACCAAGGGTTCCAGACTCTCTTATATTCTACAGCTACAACGATAAAATACCAGTACCATTATTACCACAGATATACACCTCTAATTGAACTAAAAACATGTTAAGCGACATACCTCGAGAGTTGCACCATAAGGGGGTCGAGAGATCTAGTTTTGATTTTGCCATTCAAAAGCCTCTCCTTTTCCAACGCTGCCCATGGTTATTTTTCCCCAAAAAGCACTAAGATCCCCTGATAAAATAGACCAAATCGACATATCTAATGCCATCTCCAATCCTGTGCATCACAGTAGCTGAAAATGAAAGGAAAATACTGGCTCTTTTAATTTGTTTCATGGTGCCTTTTCCACTCCCATCAGAGAACCGTTCGATTTCCAAAAATCATTTATTTATTTATTTAGCAATAAAAAATTCTTTTTCCAGTTTAAAAAACCCTTCAGCTTCCTATCTCCTTTTCCAAATAAATTTCTTATTATAACTTTTGAAGATTATTTTGTTCATAATTACTATTAATTTCAATTTAACAATTTAAATCAAATTTATCTAAAAATATCACCTTTACTTTTTAACGAATTAGTTTAATTTGATCATTTGCTCTAAATCATTTGATTTAATTTAATTCATTATTATTTTTAATTTCTAATCATATTTTAAATAACCTTGGAAATCACTTATGATTTAATTAGTTATTTAAACATGATTTCTAACATATGATATTTTTCACACAATTAAATAACACAGTAATCAATGAAGCACACTCAAAAGTCCCGAACAATCGACACAGAGGGGTATTACATCCTCCCCCCCTTAAAAATCGACTTACTCCTGGAAGTCGAGCTCAATCATAAACATGGTAACACAACAAATATCAATGATCAAAAAGCACCTCAACACCATAAATTAAAACATCAATTAAACATCAAGTCAGCCATGAAAATTAAACAAACCAAAAATAATGAAAAGATACCAAAACAAAAATGGTGGCAGGGTTGCAACTAGACCAATTTGGCAAACACAAGGACAAATGACGAACTAGGTTGGGGAAACTTTCTTGTCAGTTCCTGTTTTCCACATCAATCCCATTGGGTGTTTATGGTGCTCGTCCTCTCCTGACAATGCAGGTGGAATCGAGGCTTAGTTCCTGCAATCCTGCATGCAAGCAAACGTTGTGCACAATACATATATATCACAAATACATCGTGAGAGGAAATCCCAACATGGTAGGGCACTCGCAAGCGAGTGATACCACACTGTCCCTCCCACCAAACCACACATAAAATTCAAAACAATTCTAGTAACTCGTAAACAATTTTCTTCTAATTAGTTAGGAAATATTCGTATAAGGATACTAACCATAAACTTAATTCATCTACTATATCAAAATGAATTACTACTTGACATTATAAGTATCTATACCTGCATATTACGATTACATTACCTTCGTCACTATGTTTTCTAAAGACCATTTTCTGTAAATTAGAAGCTACCATAGGGCATTGCACATTAGTACCAATAATTCAAGTTGCATCTTACCCTCTAGATTCTAAAATCATAGAATAAATATCCACAAAACCTCACATCTTCATTAAAACTCATAATTTTCACACAAAGAATTCCACTTTAACCATTATTCAGCATCAAAATTCACATCAATTTCAATAAAAAGGGTAAAATTTTACACCTTCATAGATTCAAGAAAACATAATTCATCACTCAAGGACAACAAAATTGCAAATCCACACACACTTGACATAATCACACACATAAAACACATCACCAAGAAACACATCACACTAAAACTCAAGGGTCCATAGAGCATCCCCGATAGGAATGATATCGGTGCATTGCGTACTACACCGAGGGTCCTATCCTTTCCCATCAGTTTCCTACACCATCGACCGGACACCAGAAAATGGAAGAAATTCAAATTCACAACTATGCCAAAAGAAAAGTGAAACTCAAGACTCACGGGTCTAAGCGCAAGGTTACATAGTGAGCACACATAGTGCCCAGTGTATGAACCTGGCTCTGATACCAATGTTGTAACGCCCCGCCGTGTGAACCCTAAAGGACAAATAAACAATAATTACAGCATCATTTTTTTTTGAGTAAACATAACATACACATTAAGTCATAACATGAATTTCATTTAAACAGATTCACTAACACATACATCCCTTGGGGTACACGAGGAGTCATTATGATACTGAGATCCACACAACAACAATAAAGAATAAAAATCCGAAGATATAATCCATAACAAAATAAACATTAACAAATAGAACACATACATGATAAAGCAATGATAAGAATCATCTGAGTAAATACAACATATACATAATTAACTCAACACAATAATAACTGCCATGGCCAAAAACCACATTGGGTTTAACATTACATTACAGTACAATGATTAAGAAGTACAATGATACAAAAGTGTTTCCAAACCATGAATGGAAACTATACATCAAGTATCATGATACAGAAGAAGAGATGAATACAAAGCATCATAACTGGCTTCAAGACAAGTACAACTCTGGAGTCGCTGCAACCGCACCAATCCGCACCTCTCAATCCTCAACTGGGGACCCAATGGGGTGCTTGGCATGTTCCACCCGACCGTGTGAGTCCGAAGACCCACCCCCCGTGCTAGGAGCTAACAAGAAAGAGACCTCAACCAAGAACATCCAAAAAGGAAACCACAAGACTCCACAACATACAAAAGTATCATAAAACTCAAGAATTACAAAGACATAATCAACAACAACCAAGAGTCATTAAAATAACTTAAAATCATACATCTCATCACATAAATCAAAGCAATGACCAGTAACAAGTAACCAAAGGATGATCATTAGACACTTCCAAATCAACTGAATAACAATAACATCATATCTCAGTACCAAAAGAGTACAAGGTCATAAGTCAAATATCAATAAGATCATACAAGACCACAAAGTACACCAAAGATATATCAAGACAATAATCATAAATCAAGATAAATCCAAGTATCAACAATCTAAACCAACTCCCATAACCTACTTCCAGAGGAACACAATAAAGTAAAACACATGGGCAACTAGGGGAGAGTGTCATCGCATAGTCCTACATGGGCTTCCTGTGCTCTTCCTCCCAACTGGAGGCGCCGGTCCCATCTATGGCTATCCTGTGCTCTTCCTCCCAACTGGAGGCGTCGGTCCATAGGGTGACTCATGCGGAGCCGTAGACCTCTAGTGAAGACGAGGTCACGACCTTGCCAACCACGACCTTCTCAGCCTTCCATTAGTCTGCGAAAGCACTAATGAAGACGAGGCATCCCTTTTATTAATCTTGTAATGATATTACTACCCAACCCACCTAAGTTAATTATTAGGTTTTCACTTATTTACTAACTCACTCGTGGGTTATCCTGAGCTCTTCCCCTTAAATGGGGCGCCGGCCCCCACGAGGAGCCACTCTCCCTAGAGACCCAACAACATAAAAAAAACCAAGGGTTGTACCATCAAAATAAGAATATTAGATCACAACCGAGAGCATGCGAGGCATTACCCATCTCACTATAAATACAATTTCCAAGTCTCAACAAATTTCGTACAACCCTTTTAAAATCATGAAACCAAAACACTTGCCACATCAAGGGCCCATAAAGAGAAAGAACATCAATTATCAATCATATCAAGCCTCTGGAAGCCAAGAGAATGAAAACCCATAAACAAAGGTAAAGTGAAGCAACATGAGTATTTCTCCAATAACACAAAAATTTCCTCAAATATGAGAGTAACTCAGAAAAGCCATAAAAAGGGAAGATTCATCAAGGCCCATCCACAATTCAACAATGGTGTCACCTCAAATAGGGGACGCAAAAGAAAATCAACCTTGAATTCAACAAAATCACTTAATAAAACCACAAGCCACCAATTAGGTATTCCACGGGAGACCTCAATTTTCTCCTTACAAGATACCTATATAGTTGGTAAACAAATGACGTTTGATAAAATCAACAAACATGACACAATATAATTTAATGTTTCACCAAAATAATAAAAGTGGGAAGACTGCATTAAATAAGAAACATAAACTTATTACAACCAAATCATCACTTTAGTATCCAAAATATTCCACCTAAAAAACCCCCTTAACTCAAACCAACCAAGAATTCACCATGTAAGGATAAATGAATAGCAACACAACTTAACTTAAAGAAGATCACCAACTCACGTCAACTCAAGAATAAGTCACAATGAAAGGATTTGTCAAATAACACGTAAATCGACACGCACCCAACATAATGCAATCACTTCCGAGCCAAGCAATTCCAAAGAGGACACCACAAATAGGATACACCAAATTACCCCTAAAAGATCAATGACCAATCAAAACAATTTATCCATTTGTTCAAAAATAATTAATTTAAAAATAAATAAGGGAACTCTAAAATCACTTATCGTAAATATCTCAAGACATATTTTTACATTCCACAATATTCCTTATCATTAATCTCATAATAATTAAAAGATTATTTCCCTCGGATATTAATAATATTTGAGACAATCATAATACAATTTCCTAGTTATTTAGCTTACACACTAATCTTACCATTCTACTCCAAGGGTTATAAAATAACAACATTCACCTACAATTAACAAAGAGTAATCCATAATAATCGTGATAATTATAATATCCTAAAATTCTTAATCTTCTAATCAAATAATGGAAATAACCTTCATTCAATTTTCAATGTCCAGGGAACTTAACTTTATTTATCTTTATTTAAGTAACCAACTACCCTTAAAAATATTAAGAGTTTAACCAAGAAAACATGGAAACGAACCTATATGAAAAAAACCTAACATTACATTCCTAGACTTTTGATCAACTAAGCATATAAATTTCCTAAACCATCCAAATAAAATCATTCCCTCAACATGAAGTTTAGAGAGACTAAAGGAGAATTACTAAATGATACTCATTTAATGCATAACTACTAGATTTACAAGTACATATATTTACAAAGCTTGATTATGTAAAGTAAACTAATGTTTATAGTGTAAGGGCTTAATTTTTAAACTCTCCACATAAATTTTAAATAAAATTTATAAAAAAAGAACATGAGAATGTTTTTATGGGAATAACAATTAATAGAATAACCCAAAATATCACAAGCCACCATAACTAGCAATGGAAAAGTAGCAAACTATATTGACTACCAAGCAGTGACAGGTTGACAATGAAATAAGAGAGATGACAGAATCAGAGAGATTATTGTAAACCTTTAAACTTCCTATTATAATTCAAAAATGGGTGCAGCTAAGACAATTTGACAAATGAAAACAGAGAAGTTATTTAATTTACTACCCCTATGCAAGTCTAAAATTTGCAGCTGAACAAGGGCAATGGTTTCAGGGAGGCTATTTAAATCTGTATAACGCCTCAATTCTAAATGCTGCAATAGTGACAGATTGCCAAGAATATCAAAAACTGAATTTTAGACATGGCAGCTGAGATGGGTCGCCAATGGTTTCAGGGAGGTTATTTAAATCTGTACACTCTCCTAAGAATAAATTCTGCAGCGGTGATAGGTTGCCAATGGTAACAGGGAGACTATATAAATTTAGATTACCAGATTATGAGAAGGAGCTCATCTAAACACTGTATCCAATAACATCAATTTCTCTCAGCTTCGACTGAATGGAGGTAATTGGCAAAGGCTTGAAACATTGCGCAGACCAAGAGAATTAAATAATCTGCTCATTGGTCCTCAATTCTTCACTTGAACAATCTGCTCATTGACGGCATCAGAGAAGACACACGCACCAAGTTTCCTTCAAGTTTGAGATGGTTATGGTTGCAAAAAACGTGAGAAACCATTTTCCTTAAGTTTTGCGGCTAGCATTTGGGATTTGATAATAAGAAAAACAGAGAGTTTAATTAAATCTAAAGAACCTACCATGATCAAGTGCTGCGGCTGTGACAGGTTGCCAAGTATATTAGAAAGTGAATACTGGAATTTGGAATTATCGCCATCTACTTGCATTATTAACAAATCTCAAATGTTATACACAAGACTAAAGGGAAAGAGAAATGTGAGGTGCAAATACGTGACTTATGAGAAGGAGAAATAATGTATAACTCACTCTTTTTTTTTTTTTGAACTTGACACATTGCTGTTTGATGGCGAGTTTCCAGAGACGTGCTCAAATTTAAAGCTTGGGGGATAAGCTTCACCACGATCAGAGGTAAGCTCTCTATTATGTTAGTACATTGACAATATTTATTTTCAAGTGCTACAACTGCAATAGATTGACAAAAAAATCGAGCAGGTTGTTTAAATTTTTAAACTTCCTATTATGTTCAAGTGTGCAGCTGAGACTGGCTGCCAATGAAATCAGAAAGACTATTTAAACCTTTAAACTTTCCTATTATTTTCATGTGCTTCAGCTATGACAAATTTCCAATGGATTAGAGGGCTTAATTCTTATGTTCAAGTGTTGCAGATGTATCAGATTGCTAAAGGGATCAAGAAGGTAGTTAAAGCTGTGACAAAATTTTGTTCCAAGAACTGCAGCTGCGATTATCAGGAGAAACAGGAAGATTATTTAATCTCCATGACACTCTATCTTGAAGTACAATAGGAAGAACAAGTATCCAAGGAATTCAGAGGGATTACTAGTCGATCTTGTGTTGCAAATGCTTGGAGACAGGGGCGGCGGTATGCCAGGCTTAAGAGCCTTCGTAACACAGAAATATTCATTGCTCCTATGCTGTCACAAAAGTTGTTAATGATAAGGGACCCAAAAACTGCAACTGGGTTAAGAAGCTTTTATGAAACTACCTCTAGCCAATGTAAATCCTGGCCCACAACCAATAATAAAACATTAAATTTGAAAATTGTCTCTCTAATGTGTTATCATAAAGAGGTAAACCCGAACAGTACCGAGAAAGGCTAAGACATATCTGTCTGGACTCATATGAGAGGTGAATGTTTGATTCACATTATTATGCTCGAAATCTCTCTTATGAATGTCTTATTACACAGCTTAACCAAGGGTTCCAGACTCTCTTATATTCTACAGCTACAACGATAAAATACCAGTACCATTATTACCACAGATATACACCTCTAATTGAACTAAAAACATGTTAAGCGACATACCTCGAGAGTTGCACCATAAGGGGGTTGAGAGATCTAGTTTTGCTTTTTCCATTCAAAAGCCTCTTCTTTTCCAACGCTGCCCATGGTTATTTTTCCCCAAAAAGCACTAAGATCCCCTGATAAAATAGACCAAATCGACATATCTAATGCCATCTCCAATCCTGTGCATCACAGTAGCTGAAAATGAAAGGCAAATAATGGCTCTTTTAATTTGTTTCATGGTGCCTTTTCCACTCCCATCAGAGAACCGTTCGATTTCCAAAAATCATTTATTTATTTATTTAGCAATAAAAAATTCTTTTTCCAGTTTAAAAAACCCTTCAGCTTCCTATCTCCTTTTCCAAATAAATTTCTTATTATAACTTTTGAAGATTATTTTGTTCATAATTACTACTAATTTCAATTTAACAATTTAAATCAAATTTATCTAAAAATATCACCTTTACTTTTTAACGAATTAGTTTAATTTGATCATTTGCTCTAAATCATTTGATTTAATTTAATTCATTATTATTTTTAATTTCTAATCATATTTTAAATAACCTTGGAAATCACTTATGATTTAATTAGTTATTTAAACATGATTTCTAACATATGATATTTTTCACACAATTAAATAACACAGTAATCAATGACGGACACACAAAAGTCCCGAACAATCGACACAGAGGGGTATTACATCCTCCCCCCCTTAAAAATTGACTTACTCCTGGAAGTCGAGCTCAATCATAAACATGGTAACACAACAAATATCAATGATCAAAAAGCACCTCAACACCATAAATTGAAACATCAATTAAACATCAAGTCAACCATGAAAATTAAACAAACCAAAAATAATGAAAAGATACCAAAACAAAAATGGTGGCAGGGTTGCAACTAGACCAATTTGGCAAACACAAGGACAAATGACGAACTAGGTTGGGGAAACTTTCTTGTCAGTTCCTGTTTTCCACATCAATCCCATTGGGTGTTTATGGTGCTCGTCCTCTCCTGACAATGCAGGTGGAATCGAGGCTTAGTTCCTGCAATCCTGCATGCAAGCAAACGTTGTGCACAATACATATATATCACAAATACATCGTGAGAGGAAATCCCAACATGGTAGGGCACTCGCAAGCGAGTGATACAACACTGTCCCTCCCACCAAACCACACATAAAATTCAAAACAATTCTAGTAACTCGTAAACAATTTTCTTCTAATTAGTTAGGAAATATTCGTATAAGGATACTAACCATAAACTTAATTCATCTACTATATCAAAATGAATTACTACTTGACATTATAAGTATCTATACCTGCATATTACGATTAAATTACCTTCGTCACTATGTTTTCTAAAGCCCATTTTCTGTAAATTAGAAGCTACCATAGGGCATTGCACATTAGTACCAATAATTCAAGTTGCATCTTACCCTCTAGATTCTAAAATCATAGAATAATTATCAACAAAACCTCACATCTTCATTAAAACTCATAATTTTCACACAAAGAATTCCACTTTAACCATTATTCAGCATCAAAATTCACATCAATTTCAATAAAAAGGGTAAAATTTTACACCTTCACAGATTCAAGAAAACATAATTCATCACTCAAGGACAACAAAATTGCAAATCCACACACACTTGACATAATCACACACATAAAACACATCACACTAAAACTCAAGCGTCCATAGAGCATCCCTGATAGGAATGATATCGGTGCATTGCGCACTACACCGAGGGTCCTATTCTTTCCCATCAGTTTCCTGCACCATCGACCGGACACCAGAAAATGGAAGAAATTCAAATTCACAACTATGCCAAAAGAAAAGTGAAACTCAAGACTCACGGGTCTAAGCGCAAGGTTACATAGTGAGCACACATAGTGCCCAGTGTATGAACCTGGCTCTGATACCAATGTTGTAACGCCCTGCCGTGTGAACCCCAAAGGACAAATAAACAATAATTATAGCACAATTTTTTTTTGAGTAAACATAACATACACATTAAATCATAACATGAATTTCATTTAAACAGATTCACTAACACATACATCCCTTGGGGTACACAAGGAGTCATTACGATACTGAGATCCACACAACAACAATAAAGAATAAAAATCCAAAGATATAATCCATAACAAAATAAACATTAACAAATAGAACACATACATGATAAAGCAATGATAAGAACCATCTGAGTAAATACAACATATCCATAATTAACTCAACACAATAATAACTGCCATGGCCAAAAACCACATTGGGTTTAACATTACATTACAGTACAATGATTAAGAAGTACAATGATACAAAAGTGTTTCCAAACCATGAACGGAAACTATACATCAAGTATCATGATACAGAAGAAGAGATGAATACAAAGCATCATAACTGGCTCCAAGACAAGTACAACTCTGGAGTCGCTGCAACCGCACCAATCCACACCTCTCGATCCTCGACTGGGGACCCAATGGGGTGCTTAGCACGTTCCACCCGACCGTGTGAGTCCGAAGACCCACCCCCCGTGCTAGGAGCTAACAAGAAAGAGACCTCAACCAAGAACATCCAAAAAGGAAACCACAAGACTCCACAACATACAAAAGTATCATAAAACTCAAGAATTACAAAGACATAATCAACAACAACCAAGAGTCATTAAAATAACTTAAAATCATACATCTCATCACATAAATCAAAGCAATGACCAGTAACAAGTAACCAAAGGATGATCATTAGACACTTCCAAATCAACTGAATAACAATAACATCATATCTCAGTACCAAAAGAGTACAAGGTCATAAGTCAAATATCAATAAGATCATACAAGACCACAAAGTACACCAAAGATATATCAAGACAATAATCATAAATCAAGATAAATCCAAGTATCAACAATCTAAACCAACTCCCATAACCTACTTCCAGAGGAACACAATAAAGTAAAACACATGGGCAACTAGGGGAGAGTGTCATCGCATAGTCCTACATGGGCTATCCTGTGCCTTCCTCCTCCCAACCGGAGGTACTGTCCCATCTATGGCTATCCCTGTGCTCTTTCCTGCAATTGGAGGCGCCGGTCCATAGGGTGACTCATGTGGAGTAGACTTCCTCGGTGGAAGAGCAGGGTCACGACCTTGCCAACCACCGCCTTCCTCACCTCCCAGGTTCCGCGAAAGCACTAATGAAGATGAGGCATCCCTTTTATTAATCTTGTAATGATATTACTACCCAACCCACCTAAGTTAATTATTAGGTTTTCACTTATTTACTAACTCACTTGTGGGTTATCCTGAGCTCTTCCCCTTAAACGGGGCGCCGGCCCCCACGAGGAGCCACTCTCCCTAGAGACCCAACAACATAAAAAAAACCAAGGGTTGTACCATCAAAATAAGAATATTAGATCACAACCGAGAGCATGCGAGGCATTACCCATCTCACTATAAATACAATTTCCAAGTCTCAACAAATTTCGTACAACCCTTTTAAAATCATGAAACCAAAACACTTGCCACATCAAGGGCCCATAAAGAGAAAGAACATCAATTATCAATCATATCAAGCCTCTAGAAGCCAAGAGAATGAAAACCCATAAACAAAGGTAAAGTGAAGCAACATGAGTATTTCTCCAATAACACAAAAAATTCCTCAAATATGAGAGTAACTCAGAAAAGCCATAAAAAGGGAAGATTCATCAAGGCCCATCCACAATTCAACAATGGTGTCACCTCAAATAGGGGACGCAAAAGAAAATCAACCTTGAATTCAACAAAATCACTTAATAAAACCACAAGCCACCAATTAGGTATTCCACGGGAGACCTCAATTTTCTCCTTACAAGATACCTACATAGTTGGTAAACAAATGACGTTTGATAAAATCAACAAACATGACACAATATAATTTAATGTTTCACCAAAATAATAAAAGTGGGAAGACTGCATTAAATAAGAAACATAAACTTATTACAACCAAATCATCACTTTAGTATCCAAAATATTCCACCTAAAAAACCCCCTTAACTCAAACCAACCAAGAATTCACCATGTAAGGATAAATGAATAGCAACGCAACTTAACTTAAAGAAGATCACCAACTCACGTCAACTCAAGAATAAGTCACAATGAAAGGATTTGTCAAATAACACGTAAATCGACACGCACCCAACATAATGCAATCACTTCCGAGCCAAGCAATTCCAAAGAGCACACCACAAATAGGATACACCAAATTACCCCTAAAAGATCAATGACCAATCAAAACAATTTATCCATTTGTTCAAAAATAATTAATTTAAAAATAAATAAGGGAACTCTAAAATCACTTATCGTAAATATCTCAAGACATATTTTTACATTCCACAATATTCCTTATCATTAATCTCATAATAATTAAAAGATTATTTCCCTCGGATATTAATAATATTTGAGACAATCATAATACAATTTCCTAGTTATTTAGCTTACACACTAATCTTACCATTCTACTCCAAGGGTTATAAAATAACAACATTCACCTACAATTAACAAAGAGTAATCCATAATAATCGTGATAATTATAATATCCTAAAATTCTTAATCTTCTAATCAAATAATGGAAATAACCTTCATTCAATTTTCAATGTCCAGGGAACTTAACTTTATTTATCTTTATTTAAGTAACCAACTACCCTTAAAAATATTAAGAGTTTAACCAAGAAAACATGGAAACGAACCTATATGAAAAAAACCTAACATTACATTCCTAGTCTTTTGATCAACTAAGCATATAAATTTCCTAAACCATCCAAATAAAATCATTCCCTCAACATGAAGTTTAGAGAGACTAAAGGAGAATTACTAAATGATACTCATTTAATGCATAACTACTAGATTTACAAGTACATATATTTACAAAGCTTGATTATGTAAAGTAAACTAATGTTTATAGTGTAAGGGCTTAATTTTTAAACTCTCCACATAAATTTTAAATAAAATTTATAAAAAAAGAACATGAGAATGTTTTTATGGGAATAACAATTAATAGAATAACCCAAAATATCACAAGCCACCATAACTAGCAATGGAAAAGTAGCAAACTATATTGACTACCAAGCAGTGACAGGTTGACAATGAAATAAGAGAGATGACAGAATCAGAGAGATTATTGTAAACCTTTAAACTTCCTATTATAATTCAAAAATGGGTGCAGCTAAGACAATTTAACAAATGAAAACAGAGAAGTTATTTAATTTACTACTCCTATGCAAGTCTAAAATTTGCAGTTGAACAAGGGCAATGGTTTCAGGGAGGCTATTTAATTCTGTATAACACCTCAATTCTAAATGCTGCAACAGTGACAGATTGCCAAGAATATCAAAAACTGAATTTTAGACATGGCAGCTGAGATGGGTCGCCAATGGTTTCAGGGAGGTTATTTAAATCTGTACACTCTCCTAAGAATAAATTCTGCAGCGGTGATAGGTTGCCAACGGTAACAGGGAGACTATATAAATTTAGATTACCAGATTATGAGAAGGAGCTCATCTAAACACTGTATCCAATAACATCAATTTCTCTCAGCTTCGACTGAATGGAGGTAATTGGCAAAGGCTTGAAACATTGCGCAGACCAAGAGAATTAAATAATCTGCTCATTGGTCCTCAATTCTTCACTTGAACAATCTGCTCATTGACGGCATCAAAGAAGACACACGCACCAAGTTTCCTTCAAGTTTGAGATGGTTATGGTTGCAAAAAACGTGAGAAACCATTTTCCTTAAGTTTTGCGGCTAGCATTTGGGATTTG
This sequence comes from Sequoia sempervirens, assembly GCA_007258455.2. Taxonomy (NCBI): domain Eukaryota; kingdom Viridiplantae; phylum Streptophyta; class Pinopsida; order Cupressales; family Cupressaceae; genus Sequoia; species Sequoia sempervirens. The sequence goes on along the minus strand of VDFB02288248.1, from coordinate 26,318 downwards.
ATAATAAGAAAAACAGAGAGTTTAATTAAATCTAAAGAACCTACCATGATCAAGTGCTGCGGCTGTGACAGGTTGCCAAGTATATTAGAAAGTGAATACTGGAATTTGGAATTATCGCCATCTACTTTCATTATTAACAAATCTCAAATGTTATACGCAAGACTAAAGGGAAAGAGAAATGTGAGGTGCAAATACGTGACTTATGAGAAGGAGAAATAATGTATAACTCACTCTTTTTTTCTTTTTTTGAACTTGACACATTGCTGTTTGATGGCGAGTTTCCAGAGACGTGCTCAAATTTAAAGCTTGGGGGATAAGCTTCACCACGATCAGAGGTAAGCTCTCTATTATGTTAGTACATTGACAATATTTATTTTCAAGTGCTACAACTGCAATAGATCGACAGAAAAATCGAGCAGGTTGTTTAAATTTTTAAACTTCCTATTATGTTCAAGTGCCCAGCTGAGACTGGCTGCCAATGAAATCAGAAAGACTATTTAAACCTTTAAACTTTCCTATTATTTTCATGTGCTTCAGCTATGACAAATTTCCAATGGATCAGAGGGCTTAATTCTTATGTTCAAGTGTTGCAGCTGTATCAGATTGCTAAAGGGATCAAGAAGGTAGTTAAAGCTGTGACAAAATTTTGTTCCAAGAACTGCAGCTGCGATTATCAGGAGAAACAGGCAGATTATTTAATCTCCATGACACTCTATCTTCAAGTACAACAGGAAGAACAAGTTTCCAAGGAATTCAGAGGGATTACTAGCCGATCTTGTGTTGCAAATGCTTGGAGACAGGGGCGGCGGTATGCCAGGCTTAAGAGCCTTCGTAACACAGAAATATTCATTGCTCCATGCTGTCACAAAAGTTGTTAATGATAAGGGACCCAAAAACTGCAACTGGGTTAAGAAGCTTTTATGAAACTACCTCTAGCCAATGTAAATCTTGGCCCACAACCAATAATAAAACATTAAATTTGAAAACTGTCTCTCTAATGTGTGTTATCATAAAGAGGTAAACCCGAACAGTACCGAGAAAGGCTAAGACATATCTGTCTGGACTCATATGAGAGGTGAATGTTTGATTCGCATTATTATGCTCGAAATCTCTCTTATGAATGTCTTATTACATAGCTTAACCAAGGGTTCCAGACTCTCTTATATTCTACAGCTACAACGATAAAATACCAGTACCATTATTACCACAGATATACACCTCTAATTGAACTAAAAACATGTTAAAGCGACATACCTCGAGTTGCACCATAAGGGGTCGAGAGATGGCCGAGAACAAGCCGAGACACAGAAATACACTCACAAAACAGAGAATAATATTTTATTCATAAATATTGAACTTCTTACATGCCGAGGATCTCAAATCCCCAAGTTCTGTATTACATGCAAATTACTAACTTACAGAAAATTACCCAGATCCCCTTTCACAGCATGCGAACTTCTTTCCCCAAAAAGTTACCCAAAAATCAGAAACAAGCCCCTAAATAGGCCCATTTCGGTTTGGAACCAAAAACAACCTTCGAGATAAGATTTTTGACGGTTTGGCGCCAAAATTACAATTTGAAATTCAAGTTAAATTCATAGTTGAAAATTAGCACATTTCTAAAATATGCACCAACTTCTGGCAGCCATAACTTTTAATCTGACTGTCGGATCTTCAATGATAATACCTTTTCGGAAAGCTCTCGAAAAGACGATTTACAACAAAGTAGGCCTTTGGTGGACTACTTTGGCGTTTCCGCAAATTTTCAGGCCCATCCGGGATCGTTTGGTGCCTCAAACTGAGCTCGGAAGGTTTTTCAGGTCAAAAAGCAGAAATTGGAACTTGAATAACTTTCAAGCCATGAATGATCTTGACTTGATTCTTTCACCAGACTGTGTATTTTTCCATCCTGAACCTTCTCATAAATTTCTGTCTTCCCACGACTTCAAATGCAAACCTGCTAAAAATAGCAGTTGAGCAGAAAAAAGCAGAAAAGTAGTTCTGAAAGTTGGAAACTCTTATTCGATGAAAAGGGTATCCAGAAATACAAAAACATCTACAAAAAGAAAACAACATGAACAAAATGGAAATCCTCTTTTGGGTGATGCAAGATTGCCCTCACACCACTGGATGCTCCTGCATCAGTATGGATGGTTGATAGAACTGCCTTTACCATCAAGAGGCTACTAGTAGAGGATAGCAATAAATTATTATTACCTATAATACTAATTATAAAAAATATTTATCCCGAGGGGTGTAACATGCAATGACACCAATAAGTAGCAAGTAATGGCATGATCATGTTCACAAACAATTATGTAGAACGAACATTTATTATTAAATATAAATATATAAAACTTATAAAATAAATATAAATTAAATTAAAGAGCTCTACAGTAAAATAAAGTAAAGACACCAAAGTGTTTAAATATGTAATAAATAAAATTACTCTAAGATAAATCAAAGAAACTCTTAAGTAAATTTTAAAAATCTAGCTCCATGTCTTTTTAAATTTATCCAATTTAACTTAAAAAAAATATTAAACAAAAAATTATGTAGATTGTTCACCACCTCTATAGCCTATCCTAAACATATTTTTCAATGATATAAATTCTCTCTTCTAAGATTGATCGTCAAAGCAAAAGGGGTTACTATTAGTCATTTTTTTTACTTAGCTTTTCCATCTATATCTTGAGATTTCCTCATCTCTACATCCTAACATATGGATCATTTTGTATGTTTCCTTTCAAGCAAGAGTAGATAGTCTCAAACTGATATGTGTGATTAGATAAAAGTGGAGATTTGGAGCTCTAATCTCTAGGTAATATTGGAATTTCTATGTGCAAAGGATATCTTGGGTGTCTTATTTTACATCTACTGGCATTATTCATCATCTCTCATCTCCTCGTTTCACGTCTCAAGTGTTGTATTCTTCACCAACTAGTTTCATTCACCCATTCTTCTCTTCTCAAGTCACTTTCACTCCCTCTTTCTCATGGCAATAACTTGATATCATCTTAATCTTTCTCTTGATACTCACCATTATGATCATCATCCTAAGTCCTCACATTTCAACTTTGTCCCAATTTGACATAAAATATATATTCATTCAAGTGAAAAAATTCAAGGATGTCTCCTCACTTTTTATCATTGTTATTAGGGTTTTACTTAGGTAGTCCAATCTAGTGGTTCTTTAGTGTAGAAGTTCCTTTTGTGTATTGAACTTTCTCTTGCATGGTAAGGAAAAGGAATTCAAAAGGTTGTTTTGTAGAAAATACCCACACCTCACACTACAAAAACAAAATATATAGGGAAAACAACTAAGTAGAAAACATACATAGGGGAGAGTCCTCAAACAAACAAAGAAATCAAAGAACCTAAGGGAACCATTCTTAACAACCCAATGGAAAACCACATGGATGACAAAAGAATAGGGTAGAAAGAATGTTCACCTACCCAAACAAATTAAATTTAGATGAATAATCTCTCATTAATGATATTTCACCTTCCATCTTACTCACTCTTAGGGGAATGGATTCTAAAGAATCTTACCAATTCATTTTTAAATTTAGAATCCTCTACCAAACTTATGACTATAAAATAGACAACTAGAAACTCAAGTTATTTCCTTCCACATTGAAAAGACTCGACTATGCATTGGTTCATGGGATTAGCTTTAGGTTCTATTAACACATGGGATTAGTTGACTTTAGGGGAGAGGACCTAGTACTTGAGCACCCTAACTTCACCCCTCTCAAAATCATACATGGTGATTTCAAATCATTCTCAATTTTTTAGAATAGCTTAATTGGCTAGGCCCCTTGCGTATAACTAAATTTCCAAGTCCACCTTAACAAATAACATGCCACATCAATACTTTATGTTGAGGTGTCCAAAAAGACTAAAAAAAAGACAAACCAATAATTATACATTAAATTATAATAATTATATATAAATCATGTTTTATTTTATTGATGCATTGATATGATATTAAATGATTTTTTTTTTTTAATCTATGAAATACATAATTGAATATCCATAATTAAAAAAACTGTATGATAGAATTAGACCTTAAATCAATAAATACTATTACAAACTATTAAAACATAGTCTACGTTTCGGTGCACTCTTCTTGGTTACAACAATTGGACGTACTTGGGTAGAACAGAATATATCACCTGACTTTACTATTCTCAGCACGCCACCGACTCTACAGCTGGGCAATCCTTTTCAGACATAAACATTGTACATTGTCTTTGACCTCTGTCGGATGCACTCTAAGCTTTTGTATTGAATCTGCAGCTTTCACGTAAGAGCAGGTCACACCAGTAACAGCTGTGCTTGATTATGGTGATTGATGTTTCAGTTTCTGCATAGATCAATGGCGTTCCTCCTACAGAAATTTTGCTTATTCATGTCGCTTCTTGGTTTCACCACACTCTAAAACATTAATCGAATTCACCTCCGTAGTAGGTAATGTGTTTGAGGGATTTTCCTTGTCTGATTACTTGCAGGTCGTATTCGCCATTTTATTGTCTCTTCTACCATGATTGAATGTTTTAAAAAATTTCTTTGTTTTATTGTCTCTTCTAACGTGATTGAATGTTTCGAAAACTTTCTTTGTTTACATAATTGTTTGAATTCTCATGGTGAAATCTCTTAAATTACAGTTTTGGAAGTTAATTTTAAAATTGAAGTTGAGAATTTTAATATGATTGATGGAGATCAATATTGTTTCTGGATTAAAGTGAAAGTAAGTTTTTTTGAATCAACATTTCAGATCACATTTCACGATCTATCATTAAATAGGGGAGAGGGCCCAATACTGGTGCAGGTACCAATAGTTATCATAGTAAATGTACATTCAAAGCCCAATATTTTAAAAGTATGGAATTAGTAATTGTAAAAGAGGACCCAATAGTTGAACAAAATATGCCCATTACATTCAAAAAGCAACAAATCATATGATGCCACATTGACACACTAAAAAACATGACTTAATGCACCACTGTGGGTCTAGCTTTTTTCGGGGGTCATGTTGATGACACCTTTCTTCTCGGTCTATGCAGGTGAAACAAAATATTTGAATTGTTTACATCCCTGGCCACTTGGAGATATAATTTTTTAATGTCAATTTCGCATGTTCATTGCTATGTCGACCTATAAAGTTAGGGTGCACCGCTATTGGACCCTCTCCCCTAATAGAGGGTTAAAAGAATAAAAAGATATTGTTGTCTCTTCTAACATATGAAGTGATATATCTTTAAATGATTAATGTAATTATAGAATTTCTTTAATATAACTTTTACATTTTTGTGCTTATTTTATGTTCAACTAATAATAGAAACAAATTGTCTAGGCATTGTGTAGTGTGTGATTATATTGGAGGATCTATTCTCTACTCGATCATAGTTCAATTATTTGTATTTCTATGAAGTTTTTCTTTAATTGATTTGTGTTAGTTTGTAGCATCAATGATGTGTACTACGCTCTTGAAGATTAATCCCTCTAACTCTAAGTTTATTTTAATAATTCGTACATAATTAGAAAGCTTTTGACAAAAAATTGTGTACAAATTATTCTATTAACATTTCAAATCATGTTTAGGATCTATCATCAAAATAAAGAGAAAAAAAAAATTAGATTGCATATCTAGTCATGTTGTATATATTATTTCTATTATATATTAAAAAAGGAGTAGTCTCATGATCACATTTCATCGGAAAAAAAGAAGAAAAGATTAGAAACATATAACATTTAGAAAAAAAAACTTAGAACATTAAAAACTAAATTTATAATATAAAATAGAATAAAAAGAGAAATAAAGTTGACATTATTTTTCTCCTTGAGCTCTTTCATCCTGATGATGGATCACAAAGTGTAATCTGAAACGTTGATGTAAAAAACTCACACAATCTAATCCAAAAACCTGCAAGAAACAATTGTTATGGATTGTGGAAACTTGATATCATTAAAAATTGACATAAATATGATAAGTTGTAAATATTATAATAAAAAGAAAATTATTATATTATACATATTGTATAATTAATATAATTATTCTTTTATGAATATTATAAAAATTTGAGTTAATTTTTTTAATGATTTATTATAATTATAGTTTTTATATGTGTATTTTAATAGATAAAAATTATTTAATTATTAAAAATTATAAAAAATATTTTTACAAATATTAAAATTATAATAAAATAATAGAATAATAAAATAAATTCAAGTTATAATTTATCAGTATAATAAATACAATTATCAAAGTCCTTGCCCTAACTTTCTACATTAGTAAAGCTTTGTTTGTCTCATCTACCCAAACACCAATCCTTCACTCCATTTGCACCTCAATTAATTTGTCTCTTTTCTATTTTACTTTGTAACTATTTTATTTTTAATTTAAGAATTATTTTAATTTTATACATTTACCTATAACATACCTATACACTTTTTACATATAAATACATAAATATATTAATATTATTTTAAAATAGATTAAAATATTAGTATACATTTATCTATATTAATAAATAATACTATTACACAATTATTAAATATAATATATAAGATATAGCTTTATGTTGATATAAATCCATGTAAGTTAAATAAGAATTAATGTAAGATTTATTTATATTATTATACTTGTTATCTATTGTAAATTTATATTTTATTTTATTTTTATTTTTATGTTTGTTATTCAGGGTATCCCTATGAGCTCCCACCCAGCGACACTTAGAGGCGACCAAGAAGGCGAGACCAGTCCCTGGGGGTATATGGAACTGGCAACCACTACCCTCGTTTAAGCCAAAGAGCGAGTTGAACCCAAAACTATGAGGAATCATCCCATGGCCTCAAGCCAACCATGCTACTCGTGCCAGTAAAATTTATATTTTATATTTTATTTTTATGTGTAATATAAATATAATATTATTTTAAGAGTATTGTTTGCTATTGTATTTAGTAAATTATAGCTGATTATTATTTTATTTATTAAAATATATTGTTATTTCATTAAACTTATTTTATTTACTAAGTTAAATGAAAATAATGAAACACACAAATACAATAAAGTTATTCAATATTTTTATGTGGGTCATACATTTTATTCATTTTATTATTTTTGTCTCTTGATTCTTAATATGAATTATTGTATAATTATGTCTCTCATTGTAACTACCATAAAAAATATGAATTATAGAATTTACAATAAATCTATAATTGTAACTTGTAAGACTTTCCTACTTCAAGGGACTAGGTGTGAATGACATTTCAAGGTTGTTATTTAACAATTGTTCAAATGTTAAGGTGCCCTTAGTCTACTAGTGAAGTTGAATGGTTATGAATGAGCTTGTTAGGGATGATTTTTTGTTAAATGCAAGAACTCAACACCATAAGGGATGAGGTTGGGATTGTGCCCCAGATGACTTTGATGAAATGGATATCCCTCAATCCTTCACTCTTAGCCTAAAACTCATGATACCGTATTGACTAGTTATTCCTCAATCCTTGGCTCTCAACCAAGTAGATTTCAGCCTAAAACTCATACTCCCATATTGGATAGCTAAATTCTATGTGTTTGATATAATACCTTTATAAAAAAATTCTCAAATGAATTTGACTAGAGAAAGAAAGCAATAAGAGAGCATGCACTCTTGGTGTACTTTTGTGCCAAGTGACGAACAAATACATGATGGATGTCCTTGCAATAAGGAAGTGAAAATGGTAGATGAGTTCATGATATGTTGATTTGTTGCTCTCCTAGGCAAGTTATTCGAGGGCACCTTTGGCATTTATGTTGGCTAACTAGTTGACTTAAGGGGATAGGACCTAGTACTTGAGCACCTTAACTTTGCGCCTCTCAAAATCATACATGGTGATTTCAACTCATTCCCAATTTTTTACAGTAGCTTACTTGACTAGGCTATTGCTTATAACTAAATTTTCAAGTCCACATTATCAAATAATGTGCCACATCAACATACTTTTTGCTGAGGTGTCCAAAAAAACTCCAAACAAAAGAACATGCCAATAATTGTGCACTAAGTTATAATAATTGTGTATTAAATCATGTTTTATTTTATTGATGCAACCGTGTGATATTAAATTATTATTATTTTTTTTAAATCTATAAAATACATTATATTCAATTATGACTATCCATAATTAATAACGACAACTTTAAAATCACAACTACTATTGTTATCTATGATAAAATCAAACATTAAATCAGTAAATACTATTACAACTACTAAAACTTACTCTAATTTTAGATGACCCAGTCTGATTTTGTGGTCCGCACTCTTCTAAAATTGGTTACAACAATTGGACGTACTTGGGTAGAACAGAATATATCGCCTGCCTTTACTATTATCGGCACGCCACCGACTCTCCAGCTGGGCGATCCTTTTCAGACATAAACATTGTACATTGTCTTCGACCTCTGTCGGATGCACTCTAAGATGTACATTGTACGTTTGGAAAATTTGCGCAACTTTAAGAGTTTTTATTCTTTTCTTTAATTCTACTCTGTATGACCAGGTCATACCAGTAACAGCTGGGCTTGATTGTGGTGATTGATGTTTCAGTTTCTGCATAAATCAATGGTGTTCCTCCTACAGAAATTTTGCTTATTCATGTCGCTTCTTGTTTTCACCACACTCTAAAACATTAATCGAATTCACCTCCGTAGTAGGTAATGTGTTTGAGGGATTTTCCTTGTCTGATTTCTTGGAGTTGTGAGCCCACTAAACTGGGATAAAATATCTCTTAGAATAGAAGTAACTATATTCTTAGATTACTTGCAGGTCGTATTCGCCATTTTATTGTCTCTTCTACCATGATTGAATGTTTTGAAACTTTCTTTGTTTACATAATTGTTGATTTCTCTTGGCGAATTCTTTAAATTACAGTTTTGGAAGTTAATTCTGAAATTGAAGTTGGAGAAGTTTATATGATTAATGTAGATGTATGTTGTTTTGAGATTAAAGTGTAAGTTAGTGTTTTTAATCAGTATTTCAGATCACATTTTATGATCTATCATCAAATAATAGAGAATTAAAAGATTAAAAAAATATTATTGCCTTTTCTAATATATGAAGTGATATATTTTTAAATGATTAAAGTAATTTTAGAATTTTTTAAATATAATTCTCACATTTTTGTGCTTATTTTATGTTCAAATAGTAATGGAAACAAATTGTCTGGACATTGTGTACTGTGTCATTATATTGGAGGATGTATTCTCTACTCGATTGTAGTTCAACTATTTGTATTTGTATGAAGTTTTTCTTTAATTGATTTGTGTTAGTTTGTAGCATCAATGACATGTACTATGCTCTTGAAGATTAATCCCTCTAACCTTTAATTTTTTTAATAATTTTTACATAATTAGAAAGCTTTTGATAGAAAATTGTGTACAAGATTTTCTATTAACATTTAGGATCCATCATCAAAATAAAGAGAAAAATAAAATGTAGATTGCATATCTAGTCATGTTGTATAAGGGAAAGGGGCCTATAGTGGGTAGGGGTCCAATGGTGGGTATAGAAGTAGGCCTGAGTGGGCTCCATAGTAGGTAGGCTTAATATCCAATAAACTTACACTTAATATTCAATTTTAAAACACTTTTATCCACAAAGTACACAAATTGGCAAATCATGTGATGTTACATCAGCGCACCAATAATACATGACTTAGTAACCCACTATCGGTCTCATCTTTTTTGGGGGGATTTTTGGATACCTTGACAAAAAGCATGTTGATGTGGCATCATATTTGATGATGTGGTCTTGAAACCAATTTTTCTAAGAGGGGACTTGCCAAATAAGTTGTTGTACAAATTTGGGAGTGATAAGAAATTTTCACATAAAACTTTGAGAAGTGCAAAGTTAGGGTGGCCCACTATAGGCCCCTCTCCCGTATATTCTTTCTATTATATAAAAAAAAGGAGTAGTCTTATTATCACATTTCATAGACAAAAAACAAAAGAGTAGAAACATAGAACATTTAAAAAAAATCTTAAAACATTAAAAACTAAATTTATAATATAAAATATAATAAAAAGAGAAATGAAATTGTCATAATAAGTTGTAAATATTATAATAAAAAGAAAGTTATTATATTATGCCTATTATATAATTAATATAATTATTCTTTTTATGAATATATTAAAAATTAAGTTAATTTTTAAATGATTTATTATAATTATAATTGTTATAAGTATATTTTAATAGATCAAAATTATTAAGTTATTAAAAATTATAAAAAATATTTTAAAAAATATTAAAATTATAATTAAATTATAAAATAATAAAATAAATTGAAGTTATAATTTATTCGTATAATAAATACAATTATTAAATATTGTATTATTATAATCATAAAAATAATAAAATAAAACAAGTGACGCGAGCGTCAAGTTCCTGCCGAGAGGTAAAAGGCATGTAGCTAGGAGTTAGGAAAAGTTTAGAGATAGCAAGTAGGAATATAAATGTATTTAAATTTTGTAGGATGCATGGGGAACGTGTTCCATAGGGACATGTGAAATGACTCATATTAGAATATGTAAGTGCTAATAGGAACAGTAGTGTTAGGTGGAAGATTGATAGGGGTAGCTCATTTGAGTATAAACTTTTGTAAGATTAATGAAATTTTTTTTTTAATGTAGTGTGAAGATTAGTATTATATAAAGCTATCGATTTTATTATAAATAATATTTAAATGTTGTGTATGTAATATGATAAGATATTTTCGTGTAAAGAACAATGTAATTATATTATAGTAAGTTGTTAGATGAGTGACTAGGAAGCTATTGATTTTATTATAAATAAGATTTTAATATTGTTTATGTAATATGAATAAAAATTTGTGTTTATATAATAAACAATAATTAATTTGAAAAATTATAATAAAGAATCTGACTACCTAAGATTAAATTTGTGTATATATAACATAAAATGTAATAGTATAACTTATGAAAATGTGATAAGTGTAAAAAAATTTACAATAAATTCTTGGATGAAACTGTACAAATGTGTTGATTTTATTATAAATTAGATTTGAATGTTGTTAATGAATTACAAATGATTTTTTTTTGTGTATATATTGTTAAAAAAAATTAATTAGAAAAGATATCAAGAATTTTATTAGGTAAGATAAAATGCACGTAGAATAAAATAATCAACATTTTTGTAGCACTTTGCATATAAACATTAAATTATTATAATAATCTATAGTAAAATATTCTTATAATGTTTGTAACAATGCTTGATGCATAAAGTGTACATGGAGGCATGTAGACATTTAGCGATGTGCACAGAATGCACAGAAAAGTGAAAAGCATCATCGGCACCAGAGGAAGCCTGAAAGCATGATGAAGCTGAAATTGCATTTGCAATATTAAATGAAAAAAAAAAAAAAGATAAATAAACTAGTTAGTATGAATGCATATATGAAAGGAAAGCATTAAAATATGGATCCATGTAAAGACATATGCATGCACGAATGTGTACATTTGGTCCATTTAACTTGGTATGTTAAGAAGAATCTATATATGCCTGCGTCCATAAAGCTAGAAATGTTAGAAACAAGTTACAGCTTAAACAAGAAGTAGAAAAACATTATTGATTGAAAGAAACTAGCAATACATTAGTGTTTGTGGAACAAGTGTATAAAGTATATCTAATGATGCATTTGGATGCATGGATACATGTTAATATTTGTGAAATCTGAATATACATTGCTTTTAGGAATCTGTAATACAATGAGACTCAATTTGCATTTATAGTATGAAATAAAAGAAGACAGGGAAAATTTACTATTTATTAGCAATTCATATATCGAGGGAATACATAAATGTATGGATGAAAGTAAACATAAATGCATTGATCTATGTGTACATGTGTCCATGCAAGGTGGTAAGTAAACAAGAATGTATATATGCCTATGTGCAGAAAGCTAGAAAAATGTCTGAAACAATTTGCATTTGAGAGATATTAAAAGAACATTTATGATCGGAACAAAAGAACCATACATTATTGTTTTTAGACCAAGTGTATTAAGGATATCCAACAATGCACTTGAATGCATGGATATATGTAAATATTTACAAAAATTGACTATACATTTTAGCCTCCAAGAAAACTGTGATATGTGCTCTTAGTTATCTGCAATAAACATGATATAGTATAAAACGTTTTCAAAGGAAGTCCTGAATACAACTGTATGTTGTCATAGTTATTTTGAAAGCCCTCAGTGTTTAATTGCATAACCTTGATATTTTTTTCAATTTTTCCTTTGGTATGGTGTGAATTTTGTTCTAATGGATGAAGGTATATTTGAGCTATAGATAGATAAAGATGTGTAAGGGTGCTAAAGAAGTATGAGTTATGTAAGTGCAACAAAGAGAAGGAATTGAGAGAATGATGTTATGCAAGTAAGGTATATAAATGCCTTATGGAAAGTATTAGATATGGGAAGGAACGATATGTGAAATTGGATGTGAGAATGAATGGCATGTAAATTATATGAATTTATCATCTTCAAGTTATACGCTTAAAATTAAATGCAAGATATAAAAAATTGAATGAGTGAGTTGGATTGGGAAAAAAAAAGGAATGTAAGACATTGGTGTGATGCAAGAGAAGCGTATAAATGTATTTTGAAATGTATTTGATTTGAGAAGAAATGATGTGCACGAGTGGAAATGGAAATGAGTGGATTCGATAGGGTATGAAGTGAACTTTTGTTCCAAGCGAGGGTGGAAGAATTTGTATTTTGTTATTGGTTATGCTTTTTAAAATCATCATAGGGCTGAATGTCTCAATACAAATATAAAAGAAAGACTAGTGTCTCATTTCTCACTCTCCTTTGGACTAAACAAAGTTCCAAGATCCTTGAGCTTCCTCAAAATGTCATAAGAGATTAATAGATAAAAAAATATATTGATATTTAAGGATGCAAGAGTGAAAAGAGAAACAGCAATGAACATTAGCACCTTTACATGGGTGCATGTTCACAGAATGCAAAGAGTGTAAAGCATACATGACATGTGAACAAGAAATTTGAATGGAGAACAGTGAAATCAAGTAAAAATACAAATCTGTGAAAGCATAGCGATGCTCAAGTAGCATTTGAAGTAGGAAGCAAAAGGAAAACAGGGAAAACAAATTATATACCAGCAAAGCATATATCAAAGGAATGCATAAATATATGGATCCATGTGAACATTTGTGCATGGTAAAATTTATAGATGTGTCCATGTAATTTGGTACAGAAAGAACAATCTATAAATGCATGTGCAACCTGTTGAAATTGCTGTACAAACATTAAAGCAAATGTATTTTCCCTTCTACTTACTTTCATTGTACATCTTAAATGGAACTTGGGTTTTGGCATTGTTGCAATGCATTTGGATACTTTGATTGTAAAGTAATAGTTTAGATCATTTTAAGTGTTATTGATTCAAATCTTTCCTTGAAAATACGAAGGATTCATCTGAGTCTTGTAGGCAATGTAAAGTTGTTCTATAGAGAGAGCTTTGGAACCAATGAGCTGTTATCAAGGATAGAGGAATACTATTAAATATTGTGGTTATTGTCCTCATAGGCACACATGGAAAATATGGAAACATATATAGAAAGCAAGTTAACTCTTCAATAATCCCATGAAACATAGTCTTTGTATGCATCCATGCATACAGGTTTGCATGTATATATGTGTGCATGCAATTATGTATATATGAATGCATGTATCTATGTTGCCATGTATGTATGTGTATATATAACAGATTACTGTTGCATTTGCTTTAAATGCTTTTTTGTGGATGGAGCCAACTAGCCATCCAGTCATATTGTGATTAAATAGTTAAGAATAAGTGCTAAATAATTGAAGTAAAATGACCCCATTCAGTTAGCAAATCAATTTTTGTCAGCCCTTTACATGTTAACTGAGAGTTATGAAGCTTCTGTTGTTCAGTGGCAGTCTTTGAAGCCTAAATGTCACAGTATATGTAGCATTTTACCAAATAGCTCTATAACCACAAAGAAAGAAAGAAGTACCTAGCAATTCAAAGAAAGAAGTGATTGCAATTAGCTTTGTGTGCATTTGAACTATCAATCAAAGGCAAGAAAGAAATAATCCCTAGAAAACCATGTTGGTGTTAATGTGTTGAATACCATGTATTTGTGCATGGGTGTATATGAATACTATGAGTTGTGATTTCTAGCATTGTGCAGCGCTTACTATTACTTGTACAAGCAAGCGATATGCAAGTAGAATTCATAGTTCATAGCATCCAGATACATTGAAGGACAGATACAAATCAAGGTTGTTAGCATCCTGATAAGAAAGATGATGAGATACATCCAATTAATGTATGTTACAACATCTTATAAACAATAATTCCTATGAAACGCAGATGAAACCTTTGCATTTCAACACAAAAGTTCGAATAAACAATACTAAAAGTAGTTTAAAATATGAATTTATAATCAAAGTATACAATTGCCTTAAAGCACTATGAAACTCTACTTGGATTTGTTGCATCGGACAGAGTAAAAAGCAAAAAGCAATATTTGTTAAATATGATTACACATTATAGGCTTGAAGAAACTGTTATACGCGCTTTTAGGGATCTGCAACAAACAAGGTTTACAAAAGGCATTATGAAAATAACTCTTGAATAGAACTATATGTTATGAGTGTTATTTTTGAAGCCCTCAGTGTTTATTTGCATAACCTTGATATTTTCTTCATCTTTTTCTTTGTTTGGTATGGTGTGAATTTTGTTGTGATGGATGAAGGTATATTTGAGGTGTAGATAGATAAAGATATGTGAATGTTAAAAAGAACAATGAGTTATGCGAGTGGAACAAAGGGAGTGAATTGAGAAAAGGGTGAGATGCAAATAAGCTGTATGAATAAGTTATGAAAAGTATTTGACATGGGAGGCAAGGATATGGGATGGTGGATATGAGAATGAATGTGAATGTAAATGGTATGAATTTATTGTTTGGAAGTTATATGCTTACAATTAAATGGAAGAAATTAAAATTTCAATGAGAGTGCTGGATTTAGTGAAAAGAGGAACACAACACATTGGTATGAGGCAACAGAAGCAAATAATTGGATTTTGGAATGTATTTGATTTGAGAAGAAAGGACGTGCAAGGGTGGAAATGGAAATAAATGGAATCAATAGGGTATGAAGTTATTATTTCTTGTAACAAGGGGTGGAAGAATGTCTAGTTTGGTATTGGTTATGCTTTTAAAAATCATCATAGGGCTGAGTTCGTCAATATAAACACAGGAAAGAGACCCATGTTGCATTTCTCACTCTCCTTCATACTGAATAAAGTAGTGAGATCCTTGAGCTTCCTCGAAATGCAACAATAGAAGAGTGGATATAAAAATATAATGTTCTTATGCATACACTATGGAAAAAATAAATATGGAAGAACATAAAAACAGAGAACCTGTGAATGCTGATGGAGTGGAGAACATTAAATACATGGAGAGATAAATACGTAAAGCTAACCACAGGTATATGCATGGATGCATCAATAGACATGTACACACTGAAAACAGAATAACATGGAGAGATGGACATATGAACACATGTATACATGGATGTATGCATATTTGGATATAGGTACAAATGCGTATGTTACATGGAAGGATGTATTCATATACATATGCAAATATGGATGAAGTCATATATCCATATATGCTTGTATGGACAACATGCATAAATGTATGTCAACATATAACTTTTAATTTTGTTATATTGGAAAACTAGCACTATTCTGATAAATCAAGATTGGAAAATTAGCATTTAGCTATTTCTATCTATCTGAATAGCTTTATAAATTATTGTTGTTATTGAAAATCAGTGATATGTGATTGCATAGATTGATTAAATAAACTTAAGCAAAGGCATAGTTTATATAACTGGTGAGTAGAAATACGTGCTACTTGAATGCAAATTAAATGCATTGAAATATCAGGAAAATGTGAAGCACACATGCATATATACATGTATCCATGCAAAATATCGAAAGATACATATATAGGTGGATGTGTGTATGCAATTCATAGGTGCATATATGCATAAATCAATGTATACATGCACCCATAGACACAGTCATACATATATAGACAGATGCATGTAGAGATGGCAAGATATGCATAAATCGTTATATGCATGGCTGCATCTATGGATACATAGATACACATGCATTTACTTAGGAAGTTTGATTCTGAATCCATATGCATAATTTTGATTTAAACTAGTGGCTGAAGGTACATAGTTTGCTGAAACAAAATAAATGCATTGAATGGCATCTGACCAAAGGGGAAACTGCTTGGATAGCTAAACAGTCTTTGAATATATAACAATCAAAACAAAGAAGTATAAGTATCCATGGGAACATTCCACATTTTGACGTTTCAATCTATGTCAATTAACAAAGTAGCAGTGAGACCTACAGAAACTTCAAGGACTATGCCGATAGAAAACTATGTTTTGAACAATGGCTAGACAAACTGTTGACATTGCTCTAGAAACTTTGAAGCAAATGCATTTTTGCTTCTGTTTACTTTCACTGTACATCTCAAATGGAAGTCGGGTTTTGCATTGTTACAATGTATTTGTATACTTTGATTATAAAATCATAGTTTAGATCATTTTAAGTGTTATCCATTCGAATCTCTTCCTGAAATACAAAGGATTCATCTGAGTCTTGCAGGCAATGCACAGTTGTCCTATAAAGAGAGCTTTAGAACCAATGAGCTGTCATATATACATGGGTTCATGAATCCATAGATGCATATATACATGTATCCATGCAAGTTATTGATAGATGCATATATACATGGATGTGTGTATGCAATTCATAGGCGCATATATACATAAATGAAGGTATACATGTACCCATAGATATAGTGATACATATATAGACAAATGCATAAAGAGATAACAAGAAATATGCACAAATCGATATATGCGTAATTGCGCCTATGGATACATAGATACATTATGAAATGAGGAAAAAGACACATTTATATATGCATTTATTTTGAGATTTTGATTCTGAATCCATATGCATACTTTGATTAAAAGTAGTGGCTGAAAGTACAAAGTTCATTGATACAAAATTAATGCATTGAATTGCATCTGACTAGAGGGGAGGTTGTTTGGATTGCTATTTAGTATTTATTGCCTCAAGTAACTGGTTTCCGGTTCTAGATACTGTAATTATTGTCCTCATAGGCATACATGCAAAGTGTGGAACCATATAGAAAGCAGCTGAACTCCTTAATAATCCCATGAAACATAGTCTTTGTATGCATCCATGTATACAGGTTTGCATGTGTATATGTGTACATGTAATTATGTATATATGTTAGACAGTATGCATTTGTGAATAGGTGCATAAGGATGGTATGTATCTCTAGAATTTAGATTGCATAGGTAACATGTAGTTCACAGTCATCTAGTTAGAGTAATACGATGACTCTGTGCATATTGGTATTTAATTCTGGAAGTTGATGTTTCCAAAGTTGTTTTTTTTTAATCTGGAAAGTAGTAAAGACATACATATATGCGTGGATGCATCTAAAGGTAGAAGAATACATAGAAACATAGTTACATGGATAGATAGATAGATGCATAGCAGGATACATAAATGCTTAAATATACATGTATGGAAATATCCATGGATTGCATATGAAGTTGCATAGATACTTATATCCATGGCTACATGTGCACATAGATACATGTATTGCAGTACACATGGATGCATGTAGAAGTGTTACTGCAAGCAAGATGCATGGTTGCATGCGAGGCTTGTAAAGTTTATATTTTTTTTATTACTACAAAGCGGTCTCATAAAGAGAGGTTTGGAACAAAAATTATGTCAACATGTGTGGTAATGAGAGTTTCCTCCTTGAACCTTGTTATATATTGAAAGAGTAACTAGCAATGCAAACAGCGGTCCCTATAGCCAGATGCCATTGAATGCATTGAGCTTGCACTAGTGCACTATGTACCTTCATCCACTAGTTTGAATGAAAGTATGCATATGGATTCAGAATCAAAAGCTCTCATGTTAACATGTGCGATAATGAGAGATTTTCAACAAAGAGTCGACAGTGTGTTGCTTTGAGCTTTTCCTTTGTCATGAAAGCATAAAGGATAGAGGGATTGTGTTAAAAGTCATGGTTGTTGTCATCATAGGCATAAATGCAAAGAATGGGAGCATAAAGAATACAGTACAAACCTTTTACCTGTCGGCAAGCATAAAAATTCTGTTGGATGTCGTCGTTACTATTTTTGTATGTTGGGGTTATAAAAAACTATGTCAAAAATGTTGTCGAGTCCAACTAAAAAATGTATTCTAAATTTGCATATGCATTTGCCCAGAATGCTTTTAACCGGCAGCATTGGCCAATCACATTTTGCCATTAAACATATTACTTTTTTTTTTTGGTACAGTTTACATTTGGAGAGCTATTTTATATATTGGAAAATTAGCATTTATCTTTTTTTCTATTCGTCCAAGTAGCTTTATAAATCATTTTCGTTTTAAAAATTCAGGAAAATGAAAATGCATAAATTGATTAGATAAATTTAAGCAAAGGCATAGTTTTAAAGTTGGCGGCTAGAGGCACGTAATCCATGAATGCAGATTAAATGCATTAAAATATCAGGAAATTGTAAGCGCAATGCATGAATGCAAAGTAAATGCATTAAATGTCATCTGGCTAGAGGTGAATGCGCTAGTGTTGCTTGGTGAACATGGATGGACAGGGTACTTTGGCCATTTAATATAGAGTTAAGCTACTTGGTATGCATTTTTATTACTTTGTGTGTGTTGTTTTTGTGTTCTGCAAGCTTGTGCTCTGAAAACCTAGAATTTGCAATTGCTTTGAGCTTTCATGCTATGATGAAAGCATACAGGATAAAGGAATTTTGTGACCTATTATGGTTAATGTGCTCATAGGCACATATGCAAAATATGGAAACCAATGGAGGGGAAGCGAATTGTTCAAAAAAACTTGTCAAAGCAATGTAGTCAAAGAAATTGATTAAATAAATTTAAGCAAAGGCATAGTTTAAAAGGTAACGGCTAGAGGTACGTAGTCCATGAATGCAGATTAAATGCATTAAAATATCAGGAAACTACGAGCGCATAAATTGATCAATTAAAATTAAGCAAAGGCATAGTTTATCAAACTAGTGGGTAGACGTACGTGATACATGTATTTAAATTAAATGCATTGAATAACATCTGGCTCAAGGTGAAGGCAGTGAAATCGCTTGGAGGCCATGTGTGTCTAGGGTACTTTGGCCAAGGTACAATGTTGTAGGCATCACATGAACAATAGAACTATTCAACAGTAAACACTAGCCTTGTAATAATTATTGGAAAAGCTGTAAATGCCATAGATGGAAATAATATGAATAAAATTCTAGTTTCTGGTATTCTTGAAATGCAATGAAAAAACTGCTATAAAGGCATAAGACAAGGTTGTGTAACATATTTCCATTCGTGTATCTAGTTTCTTTGAACATGAATGCTTTATACACTTGATTGCAATAGTAACATGTCTACGAAAATTGGACAATAGAGATCATAAATTAGTAGTGTTTAGTGTCAGTATATATGTATCCTAATACACATAAGCTTATCTAGCATTCACGAAAAAGAGTTACTATGTACAATGAAACAGTTAATTAGTGTTAATTAGTGTTACTATATGCATTATCCTTATAACATAATAAATTGGTACAAGGCTAGAGTGGCAGATCCATAAACACATGGACGCATGTATACGCAGTTGCATACAGGGATACGTAGAAGCTTAAATGAATACATGGACACATGAACATGTGCATATGTGCATATGGACATATAAGCATATATACATGTGAATACGCATATATGCAGTGAAAGCAACAAATGGATTTGTGTATACAGGAGTGTACACATTAGAATACATGATGGAAAAGCGACTATAAAGTACAATTCATAGAAGCAGGGGTGAGACTTGGTTGTAGTAATAGCAAAAAATGGAAAAAATCCAAAGGAAAATAACCATTTACTGTCTCAAGTAACTTGTTAATGGGTCTAGAGTGTGCAAAAATAACAACTTCTAACTAGTCACCATAAATTATTGAAAGCATAAGAATCATAAAGCAAATTTTGGAAAAGCTAGGAAGTACAGAATGCAAAAGGGAACATTTAAACTATATAGATTGAATGGCATTATAGATGGAGAGATAATAATTATTGAACATATATGTCAGATGTACATAGAGAACCATTGTCTTCATAGGTGCAAAAACAAAATCAAAGTTTCAGATGTCCATATTCTAGAATACTTTAACATAGTAACCTCTAGAAGTGTCTAAATGTATAATAGCAATAAAGTATTTTTAAACCAAAGATGTCTGTAACATGTGAGAACCAGTGAAATGTCTTAGAGCATGGAAAGGTGAAAAAGTAAAAGTCTGAACAATATAAATCTCTGCTCCTCTATTCCTAGTTTCCTGTAAAGCCAACAAAATCCTATGTATTAGAAACATAGTTTGTATGAATAATGATTTGAGGTATTGGTTCAAAAGAAAAAAAAGTTCACATATGTATGACTTTATTACCTTCTGGTGATGTTTCTTGTCTATTTGTCAATGCAAATGGCTTCAACAATGGCATTGTTTTGGTCAAGGCTAAAATGTCCTTCAGCAGTGAAGTCCCGTAGGATGAATATCACTGCTGACTTGTCCTTAATGTAGTCTTCATAGTTGAGCTTTTGCAGTGTGGGCAACAGACGGTGCATGGTGGCCTGGTCAATTGTCGACTGAATTGTTTGATTGTCATAAGTTGTTATGGTGGTTTTAAGCTGTAAACAGAATGTATAATTAACTTGTTGGTTGCACTGTTTGCAGTGAGCAGTTTTTTCTTGGAGTGTGCCATAAGTAGTAAATTTGAATTTGCACTTTGGGCAACATGCATGAAATGGATTGGAAAATGCATTTGCTGCTTTTAGAGTGCCTGAAACCTATAGAATATGGTTCAAAATTGTTAGAGAAGACAAAAATACAAGTTTGGATGAACTAGATTTTTTTAAAAAGAATGTTGTTACCTTGAAAGTTGAATGTAGTAGGCTGTTGAGTTTTTCCAAGCTTCTTTTGTCATTCAAGGTATAGATGAATGTTGATTTACATGTGTGAAATGTGTTCCTTTGATATGTTTTTCTTACAACATTCTTGAAAAGCATTGCAGGTGTTTTATTTGTATGCAACTGGTCTTCGAGTGCAAAGTACTGCTGCTCATATGTTGACCGTAATAGCAACTGCAATTCAATGAGACGATTAGATTTTGTTCCGAAAATTGTTATAGAGATGATTGCAGAACATTTAAAGCTTGAAACTGAAAGAAAAGGTAAAAATTTCTCTAGACTGAAATACCTGTGCCCTGTCTATGTCAGTGTGGCCATCTTTGATGTCAATTGCAAATTGGGTACCCATTTTTCTGGCACTAACTACCAGTGCAGCTATTGTGCTAGCTGGGTACTCATTTACAGTTGTTAGCAATTGGTTGATAGTTGCACTTGGGATGAATTTGTACTCTTGACAAAGGCGCAAGATGTTTTTAGTGCTGCTTATGGCTGTTAAAATCAAAATGCAATCACAGTCACCTCTGTCATAATCTGTCCTAAGTGCAACTTGGAAATCTGATATTGAAATAGCTGACCCTGGGACTATTTTAGGCTCATGTTGATAGACGAGGTCTCCACTAACATTCAACGTGATTGTCATTTTTGCTTTGTGATCTGTCAGATCAGCATGTAGCATTTCCCATGTTTTGTTGGCCTTATCCAATGTTGCTTTGTAGACAACAAGGACATCACCCTGGAAGGTGTCTCCAGCTCTTCTTGCATTTAGTTGTTCAATTGAAACAATTCTAGGTTTCTTGACTCTTGTCCTACAAGGAACAAGGATAGGGTCAGTAAAATGCTAATTTTATATTAGCAGCTTGGGCAGCTGGCAGTACACTGCAGAACGAAGTACTATACCGTTGTGCTGATTCTTCTTGTGTAATTTGCACCTGTTTGGCTTGTCTTTTTGATACATCTTTTGGTGTTCTGCAAAGAATTGGAACAATGTTATTTGAATATTTGTGATTTGGGCGAATGAGTATGAAGGAATAATACTATGGGCACTTTACCATTGCACTAAGTCTTCTTGTGTGGTTTGTATTTGCTTTGCCTGCCTTTTAGTTTCATCCATAGATCTCCTGCAAATAATGGATATAGTATTGGAAAAGACATTGCAGTGCATAAAGGTGATATAAGGCTATAAGTTCTATAAAGTTGAATTTGTCTATTGTGCAACATGCAATTTTAGGAAAATTGGATTGTGATCAGTCCAATATGCTTCCGATATATAGGTAGAGCATATATTTGTAGCTGTGTTGGACCAAACGTGATCAATGACTGAATTGCCTATGTTGTGTTGCATTTAACTGTGAAGCATTTTTTTGTCTCTGTTTTCTATAGACATGTCAACATAAAAATCACCTAAAATGTACAACATGTTTTTTGAATTTGTGGACCCAATAATTGTTTGCAACATTGCAATTACTTCATCTATGGCAATTGCAGGTCTTGCATAAATATTACAAACATTGATTTCATTGTTAGATAGCATTATTGTTAATGTGATAGCTTCAATATTTGAAGTTCCATGTTGTGCTATTTTTGACAAGAGCAAATGTTTCCTGGTTAAAGTTGTTATGCCATGTATGTTATGTACAGAGAAGCTATCAAAATTCTGCAGCAAGGTATTTAGCTCAAAGGGATGCATATGTGTTTCTTGAAGACACAAGATATCAGATTGCATTATGCCATAGTCATTGACAATGTCTTCTGCATGTGCTCTTAAGCTGCGAGTGTTCAATGTACACAGGAGCAAATGCGATTTGTTTTTTGAACATGTGTCTAGATTATCAAGTTGCCATTGTGCACATGTCTGAAGACGAGACATTTCTAGTTGTATTTTGTCTTTAATTTTGAAGTTTTTTGTAGTTAAAGGTTGTAACAGGAACAATGATTCAACTGATTTTGTTCATGATAGAGTTGTATAGGTTAGTCCATGTTGTCTAATGCCTGTGGGATCAAAAGCCAAGGCTTCCATTGTTAATCCTTGGGATCGATGTATGGTTCGTGCACATGCTACTTGTACTGGGAATTGTTTTCTAGTTGTAATTTTCTTGTTTATTGTTATTTTCTGGATTGGCCTAGCAATGCGTTCTATAGGCACCCAGTCTTTGTCAATGATAGTAGAATAGCAATGTGCTAGTTTTGTGCGCTGGTGATGTCTAATTGATGGGTCATTAAATTTAATCCAAACAATATCAATACTGTTTTGTGATGTATATGCTTTAAAAATTCCATCTGAACCATTGACGAGGCCATCTTGAACATTGTAATTGCCTGCATAAAGCTCAACAAGAATGTTTGGTTTCAAGCATATTTGTGATGGAAGTGTTGTTGTGTGACTGTACACTCATATTGCATTAAGGTCCTCGTTAACTTCATCGATCGCATCTAGCACAATCATTTGGGTTGGAATGATTGATAGCATTTTGTTGTTATGTGCTTGAACATCTACTCTCCTATAGAAAAGGTGTGGAAGCAATGGATCTAATGGTACAGGACGAAAGAAAATTTTGTTGATATAGTCTATGTCATGAGTTGTCTGAATGCCTACTCGTAGTCTATTAAGAATTGAAATAAATATTTCATCTTTTTGTCTCATGGTAGTCACCAATGAATAGCATTTTATGTGGTCTTTCCAGAAACTATAAGGCATTAATTCAATTGGAGTAGGCCTATTATCAAAAACCACAGAATCAAGGACAGGTTGTGCCTGGTAAAGGTCACCACAAAATATGGTATCAAGGTTCCCAAAGTATGTTGTAGGCATTTGCATTATGTCCCGTAGTCTTCTATCAATATACCGTAGAAATGTTGAGCCAACTAATGATATCTCGTCTATAAGAAGTATGCACAATTGATCATAGTGCTTTGACATAGTGTCAAGTACTTCAGTGTTCAGGGGCAGGAATTCTGACGTATTAAAAGGTATGTGAAATGCTAAATGCAATGTGAATCCCCCTATGTTATATGCTGCTTTACCTGTATATGCAGTTAATAAGCCCTTGGGTTTGTCTGGATTATTGTCAACAGAATTGCTATACATGCGAATGAGAGCTTGGTAGATGGCTTTTGCTGTAAAAGTCTTCCCTGTTCCAGCTCCTCCAGTCAAAAACAAGTGCAATGGCTTTTGTGGATTTTTCATCTTTTTTATGAGAACATCGTTAACAATTGCTTGTTGTTCTTTATTTAACATTCGTCTTAACTTGTAGTATTCATTGTTATCTATAATCTGTGGGTGCTTTGCAATTTGAAATCCATTGGAGTATGTGGTATTTGGGTTAGAATGGCCTATGTTTGGAAGGTCTGTTTGAATGTCATATAGTTCTTTCTGGGAAAGCTTTGCTTGCATTGGCAGGTCAATAAGCTTTTCATCTTCAAGAGACTGAAGATCATTTATAGCTTTGTCAATGTCACCCCATGCGGAGTTTGGGCTGTGGACAAACTTTGCACTGTTTGTTTGAATGGTTTGTCCATGATACATGTATGCATGTTCCCAACAATCAAAGTTTTGTTTTAGTGTATTCTCATTAATGGTAAATGGAACATAGAGAACCAATTTCTCTCTACAATGATTCTCTAAATCAAAGTGTTTGTTGAAATTGATAAACCATATAACACTGGGTTTGGCCTTTGGTTCAATTTTAGCACCGTATTTGTTGTATCTTGAAACAAATTCTGCAAGACATATGTCCACCATTGTTTCAGGGCGTTTTAAATAGTAGTCTATAATAGATTTTGTAAGAACATTTTTTGATTCATCTAGCTCATTGCTCAATTGTTTAACATATTTGAGTATAAATGTACGATCATTGTCAGATCACGTATCAATGAATATACATTTTCTTGAACTGTAATTTAATGGCAATGACAGAACAATATGTGCGGCTTGTTGTGATGACATTTGCTGCAAGTTAAGCATGGCATTTCCAAGTTTACTCACCATTCATATTGCATCAATATTGTCTTGCTTGTGGTCTGTACGTATTCTTTTGAATGCATATGTCATTGACTTGTCTACTTTTGCAATATATGAGCTACAGTACATAGCAGCAGCATATGCATTTAGGACAAATTGTGCATCTGTATTAGCCTTCCAAAGTTCTAGAATCTTCCTTGAAAAACTATTGTTCCATATTTGTGATGGTTTTCTTTGTAAGAAAAGTGTGGGCTTGTTTAATGTTGAGCTCAAAGCTTCAATGTATTCATTGTCACTTAAGTTTAATTCTTTTAAGAACATTTGAAAAGTGAAAGTTTCGTCATAGTTTGCTTTTTGGAGTTTTGAGAAGATATAAGTGGCATTTGTAGTTATCGCTTCAGTCTTTTGGACTATTGGTAAAAGTATAGTTGACTTTTGCATTGGTGGGAAAGGAAAATTGTACCTACAAAGTTTATTTCTTGATCTCTTGCATTTCTTTGTATGATGGTGTTTGTGTAACATTGCCAAAGCAGGTTCCAAATTTTGAGTGTCGCAGGTAATATACTTATCAACAAAAGCTATGACGTTTGTGCTGTTATTTTCTGTGTAGATTGGTGCATTTTTAACCCATATGAGAAAATGATCATGTTCATTTCCTCGATTTTGGAACTCAGTGACTGAGAAGTAATCAATAACATTTCCAAAGAAAGAGTCATCTGTAAGTATCAATTTTTTAATTGCATTGATTCTATGTTTATAGTAACGTGCACAAGTGATAGGATCTTTCTTGATTAGTTCAAATTTGTCAATGTGTGTTAGGTGATTAGATTCTTGATGGTTTTGTGCTAATTGGTGTAGATTGTGCGCTCTTGTAATGTTTGAATTAGTGGATCCCAATTTTGCTCAGCACTAGAGAAAGTGATGAAAAATGTCGGTGGTCCTCGTTGTCGAATCATAGCAAATACATTTTTCTTAAGTTGTTGTGAATAGTCTGGAGAGATTCTTATTCTTTTGAAATCAACGTATCCAATATCTGATTTAAGAATTTTTTCTAGGTTTGGTTTGTTTTTAACATCTTTCACAAATAGCTTCTGCCCTTTTAACTGGCCCTTGCGGATTCTTATTGTCATTGTGGACAATACTTGTTGTATTAGAACCTTTATAGCTTTGAAAAA